>SJYF01000013.1:1168341-1182240 GCA_006410515.1 Procapra przewalskii | reverse complement strand
CCATAAACCTGTTTAAAAAAAGCATTTTTCTCTAGATGGAATTATCTTTACAATCATTTTCAGTTGATAAAAATACCTAAACATTACATATTTTAAGTCATTAAATAACAATAAAAGGTAAAACATTAAGTGAAAAATATAAGCAAAATATGGAATTCCCTGGTTGCCAAGTGGTTAGGGCTCTGCCTCCCCTTCCACTCAGGGAGTGCGGGTTCAATCCCTGGTCAGGGAACAAAGACCCCACACCAGCCCCCCAAAAAATACATACACGTATATGTGGATGCAGGTTTAGATGCATGAAGCAAAAGGCAATAAAGTATACTGGGAACAAAGCTCTTAAGAGAGGAACGGGTCTATTCTGTGTAATGGTTTGGGTTTTTTCTTCAATTATTAAACATACATTAAACATATCTGTGCATAATAGGCTGAGATTAGTTTCACATCAATTTTATTTCTCTTTTCACTTTTTAAAAACAATTGTGAAAACTTTCTGCACATAAATGGATAGAAACCAGAGGAATGTGGATATAAAATGTAAAATGTTGCTCAATTATCTAAACACTTCTCAGTTTTACTGATAAAATTTTGGATATATCACTAAAAATGTTACCTTATTAGCTGCCAAACGCTAAAAACAAACCACCTGACTCGGTGTCCAACAAAAAGCTCCCAGGCAGCTCTGTCCTCTGACTGGAAGCTCCCTGATTTCCAAACCCCATCAGCCCTCGTGAGCCACTGGCGTCCTCAGCCCCCCACCCACAGGTCCAACCATCCCCTTTCTTCTCAGGGTCGATCACACGCGGTGGGCCGGGGTGGGGGGAGCCGAAGCCTCGCTGAGATTCAGGATGAACGTGTGCCAGGTGGTTATAAAAGATGACCAGAGGCAAACTCTCAAGCAGACTGAATTTTCGGAAGATATACATATTGAAGTTGAGACCCACGGTGTTCATTCCTGAAACCTCTCCGGGTGTGGGTGCCCCTTGGAAAGCCTTCGCACCCCCTCCCAATATATGGAGACCGTGACTGAATGCATTAGCCTAATGGCACTGACAGGGTCCCCAGAGGAACCACCCCTGGGGCAGCACCCCTAAAAGCAAATGCCATTTTGTAAAGAGTCTCTTCCTTTCAAAGCAGAAATCGATCTAGTAAATTTATTAAAATTTTTGAGTATAAACCAGGCCAATGCCACTCGAGTGAAAAAACAGCAGAAGGGATTTTAGAGGCAGATGTTTGCTGGACTTCCCCAGCGGCCCAGTGGTAAGCTCCCACCTGCCAATGCAGGAGACCAATTTGATCCCTGAGTCAGGAGGATCCCCTGGAGAAGGCAATGGCAACCCACTCCAGTATTCCTGCCTGGCAAATCCCACAGACAGCAGCCGGAGCCTGGTGGGCTAGTCCATGGGGTCACAAAGAGCTGGACTCACAGACTAAACAGCAAACATGATTGTGTTTGATTCTGGGCTGGTTGTTTTTAAGAGATAGGTGTGTTCTCATGCCAAGATAGCTGGCTAGCCCTGGAACAAGAAGTGCTCTGAGGCCGCCTGTCCCGGGGCGGTTTGGAGTAACAGGACATCCACCCGCCCCTGGAGACTCCTGGCCCTGCTGACGTGACCTGGTGGACCTCGTGTCGCTCCCTAATCAGGTGAGGCAGGACCTGGCGTCTTTTAGAGGTGGCACTTCAGGTGAAGCAGTGGGCCCTGACTGCTGCTCTGCAATGAGTGACCGCTGGCCCCTGACCGCCACAGTAAGAAACTCCAGTCCTTAACTCGCTGTTGGAGAGGAACAATGCACGCTTTTACTCCCTCTGAGTCTGGGGAGGAGAAGTCGGCCAGCCAGCCAGCCTGTGCTCTGTCAGTTCGACTCTCTGTGACCCCGTGGACTGTAGCCCACCAGGCTCCTCTGTCCATGGGATTCTCCAGGCAAGGACACTGGAGTGGGGGGCCACTTCCTCCCCCAGGGGAGCTTCCTTGTCTGTAAAGAGATCTGAAACTAGAAAGGGACTGTTAAGCAAATCAACACACGCTCGATTAGACGGTCCGTGTTGGAACAAAGCCCTTCAATCACACACACTGCTTCGCAGCCTGACCGTTCACTTCTGAAACAGCGCCCTGCTGGCGTCTCCCTGACTCGTTGGAAACGCGCGAGCCTGCGGCTCCTGCTCCTCCGTCTGCTCAGGGCGTCAGGGTCTGATTCCCCCTGGTCGAAAGCAGCTCCTCATTCCGGCTCAGGAAACCCTGTCTGTCTCGGCCTCCTCAGCTTTCATCCCTCTCAACCCCATCCTTCTCCAGCAGCATCAGCAACCTCTCTGCTCGCACCTTCCTCTCCCCATTTGAAAACACTGAAGATTCTCTCTAGAAAACTGTTCTTTCAAATAGTAAAAACGTGAAATCCAGACACAAGCATTGCAATACCTCGGAGCTGCCAAAGGAAGAAACAGCAGTAGGGGAGCAGACCAAGCCGCATTCCACAATACACTTCACGGTCAGAACACTGGAATGGGTTGCAGTTGTAACATTATTCAATAAAGGTAAAGGGCAAACAACAAAAAAGTCCAAATAACTTACTGAAATTGGTTTTTAACTTTCTCTTCATTATACAGTTTATTGCATTAGCTAGATTCTCCAAAACAATGTAGAATTTGACATAGTACATATTCTTGTCATATTTCTGATTTTAATTCAAATGACTCCTTTTGCACTATGACTCTTGGTATAATGCTTGTTTTTGTGTTTTGGTAAATCACACTGTACTTAAGTAGCTCTTATTTTTCAGTGGATACAATTAATAAGTTATCACCTGCCTTTCGAATACCTATTAATATGTAGGGTTTTTCTTTTAATTTGTATGAATTTTTATTTATAGATTTTTTTCAATGTTGGGTGATTTTTGCATTCCAGGATAAACTCCTCAGTCTTGATATGTTGTTCTCTGCTGGAATATTACATTTGACTTGTGAATATTTTATTTGACTATGAGTTGAATCCTTTACAGTAAACTGGTAAATCTAAGTAAAGCATTTTCCTGAGTTCTGTGAGCCATTCTTGCAATGACTGAACCTGGGAAGGGGGTCAAGGGAACCCCCGATTTTCTGCCACTCAGTCAGAAGGTACAGGAGTACCTTTAGCCCAGGTGGGTGGTGTCAGAACTGAATCTGGAGAGCTAGATTTTAGAGGTGGGAGACGGGGTGGGAGCAGGGGACACCCACACGTTCGGTGTCAGAAGTGTCACGCGTTCGTGCAGTTCAGAAGCCAGTTTTTTCAGATACTGGCAAGCTGGGGAAACAATGCCGCCTCTTCCCCAGGGTTCTTGCGCAACACTGTCTGCAGTGGAGTAAATGACCCCTCGCTCCCAGCTTGCTCCCCTCCTGCACTTGGAAAGCTGGAGGCAGCCTTTGGTCTTTGCTTTCTTATTCCCCAGGCAACTAACTGGCTTGCGCTCACTTGGAAGAATTATTTGCTTCCACCTCTGGAACTAGAAACTTTGCCTTGACTCCGACTGGTTCAGTCGATTTTACAATGCCTGTTTTTCAAAGGAGAACACGGAGACTTCGACATTCAAGCCTAGGCTGCCCAAGTTCACATAGCAACCGTGGTATCCGGGCCTCCCAGCTGCGGCCTCTGTGCCATTAGATTCAAGACCGTTTGCTTGAAGACGAGATCTCTGCTGTCGGGGACCACTGCCCCATCACCTCACATGTGAGGTCTTGGTTGAGAAGGCCAGTGTTCTGAAGTGCCGTCAGAGCAGGGAAAAGGAAGAGAACCCTGCCTGGAGCATGAAGGGGGACTAGAAAGTGGGCAAGGACAGGCACGCTTAGTCTCTGCATGCATCCTGCCAGACCTGGCAAGAATTCTTTCTGAAAAGTCAGAGAAGGGAGGAGCGAGCTCGCTTGCTAAACCATCTGACTCTGTGACCCTACGGCCTGAAGTCCCATTGTTAACAGCTGCGTCCTGCCCTCCCCCCAGTCTTCTTCACCTGCCTCCAGAAATGAGTTTTATTCCCACTCAGCTCCAGAATTTGAGTCACGGACACACCCACACATACTTGGCAAGTCTTGGCCTACATGTTCTGCCCACTCAGACCTCCAGGCTTCTTTAACTGCTCTGAGATTAAGCCTGATCTCTCTCACCAATCACATGGTCCTTTTCTCAGAATGAAATTGGGACACACTACCCCACGGGCAGGTCTGGAGAACAGGGCAAGATGTCCAGGGTGGTGTTTGGGACAATGGATGTGAAGTGTGGATCTTTCCTCAAGTAGGCAGATTCTGAGGCATGTGTTAGGAAGCGTGCCTGGACTTGAGAGTCTCCAAGACAAGTGCTCATTTTCTCTTTTCAGGCTCTTGTGCAATTCTCCTCTATTTTTTTTTAACTTAAATTAATAAGGGGATTTACTGGCACATTTAACTGAGCAGTCCAGGAATAGACCTGGATTCAAACAGGGCTGGATGCAAAATGTATATGGTATTGCTGCCATAAAACAGAAAGAATTGATGGAAAGCCAGGAAAAAAAAAGAAAGAAACAGGCGTGTATTAAATCATTAATAGCTTAAAATCTTGCCAATACAATGGATGAAAAGAATAGCATTATTTGCCTTTCCCTAACCACGGCTGGTCTAAAGGTTGAAGCGGGATTTGAACACAAGTCCAATGACCCAGGAATTCATGTTTTTTTTCCAACCAATATCCTATATTATATCTTTCACATCAGCTCCACTTGGAATCGTGCGCTAGAAAAGGGCAGAAAAGAAATGCTGCCTATCAGATCTAGGAAGATTTCATCATTTGTTAAATCACTGTGTTAGCTTCCGCTCTTCCTGAAAAATGTGATGCCAACACAGAAAAACGTTGGCAGCTTTACGTCCATAGACAGTGATAATACTTTGCTAGGAATGAATAACAGTAATAGCACACACTTACGTTAACACCTACTGCATGCCAGACAGTGTGTCAAGTTCGTCCCATGTATTAACCCCTTTCATCCGCACTACAGCCCCGGGAGCAGGGTTCTGCTATTACATCTACAGATGGGAAGACCGAACCAGAGAGGTGAGGTAGTTTGCCTAGTGTCTCAGCTAGACCGTGATGGGTCAAAACTAGACTTTATACACCCATCGCTACCACCAAATCAGCAGTTCTGGTTTCTCCCAAGGCCCCTCACCTTGGTTTGTGCGGCTCCTTGCTGTATCCTCTCGTGGTCTTTTGTCTCTGAGTCATCCCTAGTGTCTCAATATATCCATGAGATTCCCTCTCCAAATGCGGTCACTGGTCAGACTGGGCTAGAACTCACACTAACAACCTCCTTTTAACTGCACCACCTTTTTTAAGGCCCTAGTTCCCTGGTGGCTCAGATGGTAAAGAATCTGCCTGCAATGCAGGAGACCCAAGTTCGACCCCTAGATCAAGAAGATCCCCTGGAGGATCCCATGGATAGAGAAGCCTGGGGGGCTACACTCCATGGGGTCGCAAAGAGTCGGACACATTTAAGCAGCTAATACTTCCTTGCTTAGCTCCAAATACACTGTCACATTTTGAGGTACTGGAGGTTAAGGTCTCAAAACAGGTATTTGAGGAGGGGGACACAATTCAGCTCATAACAATGGCCCTGAAGCCAAAAGATGACGAACCCTCAAGATGGAAAGATCCTGGGTCCCTCAATCAGTCCTTGGAAGAAAGACAACTAGGGCGTGCGTGCTGTCTCTTCAGTCATTTCCAGCTCTGAACAACGCTACGGACGCAGCCCACCAGGATGCAAAGTCTCACGTCTCCAGCATTGGTAGGTGGGCTCCTTACCACTAGCACCACCTGGGAAGCCCAAAAGAAGGCTAAGGACCTCAACCAGGAACATCAGCATTAGACTTTGGAAGATCAACAAATGAAATTTTCATTTTGCTAACTCAAAGATTTTGGAATTACTTACAACGGTGGATTATTTATACACTCAGCAATACACATCCCTCCCCTACTGAGCTCGTCTCATGGAATCAGGTATTAATATACTAGCTTCTTGTGATGAAAAATGTGCAAAGTGAAATGATTCTGGAGTTGTATCCTCCCAAACTGACTGGGTGAAATTGACCACACCCATTAGGTTCTACAATGAATTAAAACATTAACACTAAGCCCTATGAATAATTCACACTAAATAATTCTCTAAGAACAGCAAACAGTTCTGTGCTTTAAGCGTGCCTGAAAGGATCACAGAGTTAACACTTTGGAATTAGCTAATCTGAGACTGTTTGGGGAACTGATCAAGCCCCACCTTCTGACAGCTCTACTAGGTCTGTTGAAGTGTGACTCTGGAAGCAGAGGGCCCGCCAACACCCAATATTCCTCTGTTTGGAGGCAGTAAATTAGGATTTTAAGGGAAGAGTGGAAGGAACTAGAAAGGCACATTCCTGACAGCTTAAATGTCCTCCATTGCAGAATGGGGGGTTTCTCACAGTGAGCTGTAGGAAGATGCTGAGCACAGACTTGGGATACAGGCAACTGATGCTTGTGGACCATCTCCCCAGATGGATAACACAGAAGGTGCACAGGAGATGGAGATGCTCATGAAGAGAGCCAGGAGCCTGAAGGTCGCACAGGGGACCCCCCCCCCAAGCTTCCTGGTGCTGGAGACAGACAGCGGCGGTGCCGCTGGCCCCGAGACTGCCCACATCTGTGCCCGGCTCCCAGCCTCACCGGGAACTCAGAGAGGAACTCTTCCCCTCTTCGGGTCTTTTCTGCCCTGGGTAACATTAACTCATCTTCAGCAGTGGAGAACTGGCTCTGCTTGCCCATCCATTCCTACAGATCTTTATTTTACACTTAGCTGTTGGCTTTTAAAACAAACAAAAATAACCAAATTTTTTTTTCTTATTTCTCTGGCTCCTCCCAAAGGCAATGGAGTTTAGTTTCTGTTCATTCAACAGAAGGAAGTTCATGAAGTATTCCAGCAAATGCTCAGACAATATATATCAAATCATCAGCCTGCCATGCCATCAAAACAAAGAGCTGGAAAAATCTCTTATTTATATCCATGGCTTCCCTGGTGGCTCAAATAGTAAGGAATCTGCCTGTAATGCAGGAGACCCAGGTTCAATCCCTAGGTCAGGAACATCCCCTGGAGAAGAGAATGGCAACCCACTCAAGTATTCTTGCCTGGAAAATTCCATGGACAGAGGAGCTTGGTGGGCCCAAGAAATGATGCCTTAGAACCATGGTGCTGGAGAAGACTCTTGAGAGTCCCTTGGACTGCAAGGAGATCCAACTAGTCCATCCTGAAGGAGATCAGTCCTGAATATTCATTGGAAGGACTGACGCTGAAGCTGAAGCTCCAATACTTTGACCACTTGATGAGAAGAACTGACTCATTAGAAAAAAACCCTGATGCTGGGAAAGATTGAAGGTGGGAGGATAAGGGGACAACAGAAGATGAGATGGTTGGATGGCATCATCGACTTGATGGACGTTAAGTTTGAGCAAGCTCCGGGAGTTGGTGATGGACAGAGGGGCCTGGCGTGCTGCAGTCCATAGGGTCGCAGAGTCAGACACGACTGAGCAACTGAACAGCAACATCTGTATCTGGTAGGGGGAGAAAACAGTTAAAGAAAGCGGCAATATCTAAGGAAACATTTATAGGCAAAGGCAACTTGTCTTCCTATGGGAATTCTCAGCAAGGAATCCTATAGGAAGATGGGGTCACCCTGCATTTGACAGAGAAATTTCCCTGCTGTCAAATAAAATGAAACACTCCTTGGAGACAATACCAAGTTCACAGGTTACCAGGCACCGGTGTTCTCTGGCAAAGGAAGCACGGCCCTGTTTGGTGGCATTCCAAAGGTACATGTCATCGAGGGTGTTCAAACTGAGCTAAACTGGGGAGAAAGAGCAAGATTTAGAAATGCTACATTAACAAAGAATTAAAAATGAGGCAGTCTAGAATGGCTTTTTCCCTTCTGCTTCACACCAAGTTGAATAAGATAACTGTGTAGCAAGTTTAAAGCATTAAAAAATTGAAATGATATGCAAGTGGTCAGGCTTTAAGACGAGAACATTCAACAAGGTTTTGAAAGGCATTTTGTATTTGATAGTGTCAGCAAGAGACAGGAGATTATCAGCATTTTGGCCCCAACTGAGAAAATTATTTAGGGTGGGTAGAATCCTCCATTCTTTTCACCCCTTCTTTGAAGATGGAAAGCTCTGAAAAAGACCAGAGACTCTTCCTCAGACTCAGAAACAGTCAAAGGTCCGCACAAACATACACAAAGCGCCACTCGGCGTTGTTCTCCACAGCTGGGCCATTTCCAGGGAATCTGAGCTGAAGACGGTAAATGTTGCCGAGAGGGATTTTGATGGCTTGGCTGGTTGGGAAGGAGGGTGTTTGGTCTGGTTTATTGCTTCATATGATGTATGGAATAGATGGAAACTCACAAGACGATTAGCCAAGATCATGCATCTCTGATGGGAGTTAAGGAATTACCCGTCCTCCACTCTTCTCCCTCCACCCTGACACATTTTCTCCATGTGGGAACTGGCATCAGAATAAGTGACTTTGCAAGTTCTTCCAGTAAGTTCATTGCAACACTTGGACAAGAGCCTGGTTGTCCTGTCTCTGAGCCTAAGGTTCTCCCCCACTTGAACACTCACTCACTCCCTCTTTGATGGTCTTGGGCTTTATCATAAAAGTCACCAACCAGGGATGAGTCAAGCCACCGTCCTTCACCACAACCACGCCCTCAGCAGGATGGCCCGACTATCGCTATAGTTTGCACACCGCAAATTTACGAGAAAGACACAACAGCGCACGGTTCAGAATTTACGAGAAAGACACAACAGCGCACGGTTCAGACACAGGGACCTAGAGGCCCCACACAGGGGCGGTGCTGAAGTAGTCTATTAATACATTAATTAATATGTGGATAAAGTAGAGGGTGTTGTCAGGCCATGAGACACATAAGCAGCCGCCCACGATGTATCATGTGCTTCCTAGATCTAACATTCTTCAAATACTTGGCTGACAATGCTAAACACAGACCCCAGATATGGCTCACTCTAGCGTTCAAATGTTTCAAGTCAAGCATCAAAACTCAATATTGTAAACCAACTTTCCAACTATACTTCAGTTTTTTAAAGAGTCAAAATTCAGAACCGATGGGATGAAATGGGCTGTAATAAAGACTTTATAATTAAAACTCATACGATTATATTGAAACATTCAAATTGTCTTAGAGGTATTGGCCGTGATTATTTCTGCGACTGCCATTCCAGGTAAATCCCTCCCCCTTTTTCTTTCTGCGCATCTTGAATCTTTTTAAGATTAAAAATGTCATTTAACGGGCTTCCTTCGTGGCTCAGTGGTAAAGAATCTGCCTGCCAATGCAGGGGTCACGGGTTTGATTCCGGGTCCAGGAAGACCCCGCATGCCTCGTGGCAACGACGCCCGTGCACCACAGCTCCTGAGCCTGTGCTCTAGAGCCCGGGGGCCTCAGCTACTGAAGCCGCCACACCCCAGAGCTTATGCTCCACAAGAGAAGCCTCTGCAATGCGAAGTCCATGCAGCCCAACTAGAGAGGAGCCACCACTCACCGCAGCGAAAGCAAAAAGCCTGAGCAGCGAGGAACACTCAGCACAGTTGTAAATAAATACATGAATTTTTTAAATGCAATTTAAGAACAGCAGACCGATACAGCAAACTAGTGAATGCAACCAGAAAGAGAGAGACTCGCAGATCACAGACAACAAACCGGTGGTTACCAGTGGAGAGAGGGAAGTGCGGGGGGCACTCCGCAGGAAGAGAGAGGGAGTGGAACTTCCCTCAGCAAAGCCGAGGGGTCCCGAGGAGAGGTGAGCCTGCTGTCCGCCAACCCAGCCCCTCAGCGAGCAAGAGACAACAGAAGCCACAGCGGGATTCTGTCTGAGCAGTTCCGCTTTATCAGCGCACGCTCTTGGTTTATATAGGCAAGCGGGGGGGGCGGGTCTTTCCATAGTTGCACCAATCACATTAAAGGTCAAATTGTCATGTGCCTTCAGTTGCACCAATCACGTTAAAGGTCAAATCGTCATGTGCCGCCATTATAACAGGACTCTACGGTGATCACGCGCTGTCCACATGCATGGAAATCAAGAGAGCCAATCAAAAACTTTGACAAACAACATAGACCACGCCCGTATCACTTCCGCCAGGCGCCATCTTAGTTTCCCACCGCAAAGCTAGCCCTTTTTTTAAGGTTTCCCATTTAGGGCCCCACAGGGAAGGGCAGTCGCAGCGCTAAGAGATCAAGTGCAAACAAGTAAAAGAAACTACCGGGAAATATTGTCCCGTGTAGGGAGTATAATCAATGCTTTCAAGTGAAAGCAAAGTAAATTCAATAGATAATAGTAAACACAAATATAGAATAATGTATTAGATGAAGATATTTTTCAGTTACATTATTATCTTCCTCTCAAAATATTTAACCTGTGAAAGTGAAAGTCGCTCAGTCGTTTCTGACCCTTTGCAACCCCATGGACTGCACAGTGCATGGAATTCTCCAGGCCAGAATACTGGAGTGGGCAGCCTTTCCCTTCTCTGGGGAATCTTCCCAACCCAGGGATCAAATCCAAGCCTCCTGCATTATAGCCAATATTTTATAACTCTAAGTGGAGTATAACCTTTAAAAATTGTAAATCACTATACTGTACACCTGTAACATATAATATTATGCCTCAAATTTACTTCAGTTTTTTTAAAAAGCAGACTATGTTGACAGTGAACTGACGGGGTGAATGGAGGTAGTGGCCGCCACCTGCGGGGCCCGGGTCCTGGTTGTACAGAGACACAGGAGGGCCGTGGCCCCTTCCCCTCAGGGGCCCCCCATTCTAAAGTGGGCATCACACT
This sequence comes from Procapra przewalskii, assembly GCA_006410515.1. Lineage (NCBI taxonomy): Eukaryota > Metazoa > Chordata > Mammalia > Artiodactyla > Bovidae > Procapra > Procapra przewalskii. The sequence continues at coordinate 1,171,383 of SJYF01000013.1, read as the reverse complement.
CAGCAAATCAACACGTCTACATAAAGTGGTGAAGGGGGATAAAGCAGGATTAGGGTCTAGCGAATGACGGTGCAAGTTTTAAAAGGATACTCACAGAAGACTTCCCCGACAAGGTGATAAGCTGAGTCTAGAGAGACGAGCGAGGGCAGACGCCAGGGACCCTTCAGAGGACGTGACAACGATCCAGATGAGGGATGACGGCGGTCCTGATTGTGGGAGGACAGAGAAGGCTCACGATCAGCCGGCCCAGCTGGCGGAATTGCGAGTGGAGAGACGGAACGAGAGGTGGAGGGGACGGGAGAGGCCTTGGGGGTGTGAAGACACTCGCGTGTGCCTGAGCACACTTTGCTTCAGGACCTGCCCAGCGAAAACCCAGGTGGTTTGCTCTCTTGACTGGTCTTTAAGTCGTGTCCGACTCCTTGCGACCCCGTGGATTGTAGCCCCCAGGCTCCTCTGTCCGTGAGATTTTCCACGCAAGAACACTGGAGTCGGTTGCCATTTCCTTCTCCAAAAAAAACCAGATACCTGTGAGAGATTAACGAAGCTGCACTTTTCCAAGCATCTGTTACTTTTCAACACACCATCCTCTGCCTTTCCCTGTCTAGATTCACAATAGTGCTGTTATCTCCATCTTAGAGCTGAACAAAAAAAGGAATCCTGGACTAAATAAATCAGCCAGGGTCACCCCCCCAGGTGACGGACAGAACTGAGACTAAACTGAGCATTTCGCAATGTCCCTGAGAGGCTCTTCCAGAGTCCAGTGGCTCCCAGATAACAGGGACACGAGTCCCAGCGTTTATATTCTCTCAAGTGCTCAGCAAAGCATCTGCCTTCTCACAGTGCTCATGGAATTAACTCCCCACGGGGAGAGGTTACGAGCAGATCTACCCTGAAGGTCAGGGACGTGGGCTTTCGAGTCAGACGGATCTGGGTTCTGCCTCTACCTTCGCATCTAGTCTTCCGACTGGGCAGACTTCCAAACCTTCCGTCTCCCCCTTATTAAAAAAAAAAAATGGGGGCTAATCACTCTTAGCCCTGAAAGTTGTTGGAAGGATTAAGTGAAATCATACTTACAAGGTGCTTAATGCGGGAGCTGGCACACAGGAAGCAATGGGAAAGGGCAAACAACTATTAAAATGGGGACCAAGATACAGTATTTAATCCCTCCCACTCCCTAGCCAGCCACGCAGTTCCTATGAACCTGTTACTTACTGTAAGACCCGTGGCTTAAAATAAAGCAACTGGGGAGGTCTCTGGAGCTCAGCTACACACAGCCCCACCCTGCCAGGCCCCACAGTGCTGGCTGGAGAGCTGCTCTGAGTCATCCCAGCTGCCAGAAGGGCAGTCTGAAGTCCCACGGGGCCCTGTGCCTGAGCAGACCCGCAGCACCCCACACCCAGCTTTCCTGTCTGCAGTGAGATGAATGACAAAGGGGAATGCCGTGTGTGTTTCTGGGTGTTGGAACGATCAGCTAGGGGACAGGGTCTTATCTGAGCCTCTGTCCAGTTTTGAGTTACCTATTTGATGGCAAAGACACCCCTGGCTTCTGCAAAACCAGTGTGCACAGAAAAGCAGACAAGTGCGGGTCATTAGACTTTTTGTGTGTGTGGGTAGCTGGTTAAACAATGAAAGCCATTTCCATATATGACATAAGAAGTTGAAATCGTTGTCAATTCTGTTAACGTACCTGTTTGTTCCCTTCACTGAGCCCATTTGAAAAAAAAAAAGCTACTTCCTGATGATTGCCCTGCTGAGTCACCCAACAACTGTGGCCCATTCTCAGGGGGGAATCGACAGGCCCCAGAAGCTGGCTCATTTTCCAGGTTGACTTTCGATGCCCCAGCCTCATCGCCTCCTATCTTCCCACCTCCCTGGGCGGGGTGGTTGCTCGGACCCCCACTCCCTCACTGCAGCCCCTTGGACGCTATGAAGTGTCCTCTTCTGTGCCGATTCTTTCTGCTGACATAATGGCAGAAGGACGGGTGGAGAAAAGCCAGAGGAGCCAGCCAAGCCATCACACACTGTGCAAAGGTAGAATCCACCAGAAGCCTGTAGGCAGGTCTTGAAAGGCGCTCCAGAAGTATCTCAGGTCACACACTCGTGGAGCCCCCAGGCTCTAGTCCATCATGCATTGATTCTTGTTTGCTCCTGAAAGGGTTCGTTGCTCCGTCGTGTCCAGCTCTTGGCAGGCTCCTCTGTCCATGGGATTCTCCAGGCAAGAAACTGGAGTGGGTTGTCATTCCCTCCTCCAGGAGATCTTCCTGAACCAGGAATAAACCCAGGTCTCCCTCATTGCAGGCAGATTGTTTACCATCTGAGCCACCAGGGAAGCCCTGTTTGCTCTTAGAGAAGTGAACTATTCCATGTATTCTTTAAGATTTATTGCGGTGATGGACAGTCTTTAAAAATATATTTCAGAAAATCACAAATTCTTGGGTCTTTATGCCCTACTAATCCTTTCCCCTTGAGTGTGGGGTGGACCTAGTGACTCGTTTCTAACAAATGGAATATAGTAAAAATGATGGGATGTCTCTGCCCTGATTAGGCTATAGACGGTGACTTCCAGCTGGTTCCTCTCTCTCTCTCCTCCTCTCTCCTAATCGCTTTCTCTCTCTTTCTTACTCTTCTCCAGCACGTGCTCTTATAACCTAAGCTGGAAAGACTCATGTGGCGGGAAGCCAAGGGTAGCTCTAGCCAACCACCAGATAGAAACTGAGGTTCTCAGCCCAACAGTCATCAAAGAATTGAGTTCTTCCAACAACCACATGATAGAGCTGGAAGTAAACCCTTCTCCACTTGAGCCTCCAGGTGAGACCGTGGCCCTAGGCCACACCGTGATCGCAGCCTTGTGAGAGACCATGAGACAGAAGATTCAGCTAATCCACACCCAATCCTAACTGCAGAGGCCCTGAGAGAATAGAGGTGCACTGTTCAACGTTTCCAAATCTGAGGGCCATTTGTTACACAGACATGTATAACTTATACACTCATCTCAGGCAACATCTACTCCAAGACTTCAATACCTCCTGCCACACACACACA
>SJYF01000013.1:1145463-1156366 GCA_006410515.1 Procapra przewalskii | reverse complement strand
GGCCCGGCGCCGCGGGGGCGGGGACCCAGGCGGCGTGGGGCGAGCCGGGCTCCCCGCGGGAGGGAGGCCCGAGCCGGCCCCGAAACGACTTCCTGGACCGGGGGCTCGGCTGCAGGCGCGGCTGGGTCTCTGAGCTGCGGGCCGGGAAGGGTTGTCCTCGCGACAGCTGGGGATGGGGAGGCCTGGAGCGTCATCCTTATTTAAAGGGGCAATCGGAGACTCCCGTAAACAGACCCCTGAGGGGCTCGGGAAAGGGCAGTGTTCGAACTCGAGGAGTGTGGGACGTTCTCAGGGGAAAATGAGGACACCTAATTACACTAGAGAAGCTGCCAGAAGCTTAAATGAAACTGAAACTGGATGGGAAGCTCGCTGCCCACTAAACGCCGGGAGCAAGAGAGGAAACCCTGTTTGGGTTTGGAAAACGCGTCGGGGGCTGGCGGTGGGGCGGGGAACGGGTGGAGGGAAGCGGCTGTTCTTGCCGCCGGGTGAAGACAGCGGTTTAAAAGCAGAGTGTATTCCCTCTGGGTCGGTCTCCTACCTCCTTCCAGACGCTTCAATAAAACACCGCCACCAAAAAATAGTAGGTCATCATGTAGCCAGCTTTCAAAAGCTCCCCCCGGGGGAGAAATGAGGCATTTGGGAAGACGTGTTTGCCCGATGTTTGGCCGGCCCGCGAATAATTCCATTATTATAAAGAGAAGCAGTCACTCGTACTAGAGAACAGATCCTGAGAATTTGGCTCCGAGGGCTTCCGAAGACACTTTCTCATCCTGTCCTCGGAACAACCCGACCAAGCGGACATTCTCACCACTGTGGCCACTTGCCGGGTGCGAAAACTGAAGGTTTGTGAAGATGAAGTCAGCTGCGCTCACACAGGCCGCGAGCAGAGGAGGGCGTCTGAACCCAGGCAGCACCATCCCGAGCAGGACGTCTTACCCGCATCTGCGGCCTTCCCAGGAATCACAGTTTCTTAGAAAATAAGTGTTCTTTATGTATGTGCGTGCGTGTAAGTCGCTTCAGTCGTGTCCGACTCTTTGCGACCCCATGGACTGTAGCCCACCAATATCCTCTGTCCAGTCCATGGAATTCTCCAGACAAGAAAACTGGAGTGGGTTGCCATGCTCTCCTCCAGAGGATCTTCCTGACCCAGGGGTCGAACCTGTGTCTCCTGTGGCTCCTGCATTGCAGGCAGATTCTTTACGGCTCAGCCACCGGGGAAGCCCCTCTTTATATATGTATGCATGTGTATATATATGTATATATGTATATGTATATATATATGTATGTATGTGTATATATATGTATGTATATATATGTGTGTGTGTGTGTGTGTATGTATCTTTTATTATCTGTATAATGCAGAGGTTGCAAATTGGTTGCTTAGAGCCGCGTGACTCCCTAGAAGTTTTCGGTTTGGTTCACAGTACTGGTCTTGTGAAAATTCGCATTAGTTACCAGCATTTAAAATTTGAGAGATTGAATTAAAAGCTCAGATTTCTGGAAGCCTTTGGGAAATCATTAACTCTTGACAACCCAAGATTCTTTGTGCGAAAGTGCAGGAACGGGCTAGGAGAGGATGCAGTGACCGGTCTCAGAGAGACGCCCGGCAGGCGGGAGTTCTCACGTTGGCCACACACCCCTGCTGTTTGTTTTTCTCATTTACATTATCTGGCCCCAGTAGGCATGTGAGCTTGTTTATTTACCTTGAGTCACTCAATCAACAAAAACCTGCAGGTATTTATTTGTCACTGGGTCCTGCTGAAATATAGACAATGCCGTGGAAGCATGGAACAAAACATACTTGATTTTTAGCAACTTAGTTTTGCCTGTGGGAAACACATAGGGCTAAGAGTGGACAAAATTCAAGAGTTAGCACCACAGGATACAGGAAACCCAGCAAGCCCAGCAGAGATTCTGCCTTGAAAGTCTTGAACGCATGTCCCAAAACCACTCTCAAGGCTCATTTTGATTGACTTACTACTTCAGGAATACCATTAGCTTCCTGCTTGGATGAATGAGTAAACTTCTTATCAAACTAAGCACCCTGAAATGCAATCTGTACTTTTCCACAAAAGAAAAACAAATCATACCTTGTTTACCTGCAAAGAGTGTGTCCTCTTGACCTCTGAGATTATCATCATAAAAGATCGTTGACCACGTGACCCATGCTAGATACAAACTTTAGGCAAATTGTGGCTTTTAGGGAATTGCAAATTTAACTCCCCAGATGGAAAAGGGAAGAGGGGGAGGTGGGCTTCAGAGATGGGTCAAGTCAGCCATTTATGGAGGACTTGTTAAGATTTTGTTTTTGAACCAGTGAAGTTGCTCAGTTGTGTCTGACTCTGCGATCCCATGGACAGTAGCCTACCAGGCTCCTCCATCCATGGAATTTTCCAGGGAAGAGTACTGGAGTGAGCTGCCATTCCTTTCTCCAGGGGATCTTCCTGAACTAGGGATTGAACTCAGGTCTCTGGCATTGCAGGCAGCTGCTTTACCATCTGAGCCATCAAGGAATTAATGGTCCATAAACTCTTTTTCAGATTTAACATTCTATTAAGAGAATCAGAAGCTGTGTGTGAAAGGGCTTTCTTAACTATTTGGACCCAGAGGATGACAAAATAATAATTTATCATGAAGCATTAGAATCCCCTATTTGTTTTCTTAAAAAGGATGGGTAAAGACAATTTTTAAGACTATTACCCTGTTTTCATGGACAAGTTTCCAAAATGACAGTGCAAACCTGGCTGTGACTGTGTTGCCACTTAGAGCGTTAAATTTTTTTCTAAAAAAAACAACACCCAAAAATAGCAAACATGATTACTAATAAAATAGTCATTCATCTGTCTCATGCAGAAAATAAGACTGGATGGGCAACGAAGATATGAGAGATGAATGAGGGGAAATTTAAAGGAAGCCTGGGACAAAATGGATTGTAGGCTTGAGCCTGTTTATTCTGATAAAAGGGGACTTTTTTCCCCCCTGTATAGCATGTTTGTTAGCAAGAAATCAGCCTGATGATCATTGGAGATGCCTTTCCCACATAATTGATGCCTTTCCTCTTAATCAATAGAGACTGATTTCCATCTCTATTTTAAGGCAGACACTGTGCTCCTTCTGGGGAGACAGTGCCTCCTACCCCCATGGAACCTACCTCTGAGAGAGACGAGTGCCCCACAAATTCAGTGTGCATATGAATCACCTATCTTGTTCAAATGCATACCTGACTGTGGAGATTCTGCATCTTAAACTCTGGTCATGCAGATCCTCCAGGTATTTGGATATCAACAGGAAGTCTGGACGGTGATTCAGGAAAATACACGGGCAGGTGCCAAAGAGGTGCCTCAGGTCTAGGCCAGGGAAATTATGGCAGATTGTGGGGCCTCCTGGGGGGGGGGGCAATTAAGCAGAAAGGGCATCTCCATAGAGACTAAAACACAATAGGAGTTGGCCAAGCAATGAGACCAAAGGGAAGAAACACGCTCCATGCAGAGACTGAGAGCAGTGGGGGTGGGGGTGGGGGGCGAAGCCACCTGAGGAGTTTGCACATCTTTGCAGGGACAATGGGGGCACCATGGAAGGCTTTAAGCACGTGAGACGTGATCAAATTCTAGAAAGTTCACTCTGGCTGCAGCATGACTATATTAATCCAGGTAACACCGGAGACAGTGACTGGCCAAGATGGGTGCTTAGTCACTCAGACGACCCCATGGACTGTAGCCCCCTCCAGGCTCCTCTGTCCATGGGATTCTCCAGGCCAGAAAACTGGAGTGGGTTATCATTCCCTTCTCCAGGGGGTCTTCCCGACCCAAGGTCTGAACCCAGGTTTCCTGCATTGCAGGCAGATTCTTTACCGTCTGAGCCACCAGGGAAGCCGCCAATCAAGACAGACATTATGGTAATTCTTATACAAGATGGTAATGTCAGTAAAGACAGTCCCTTCTTTCAACCCTGTCTTTATCGAAATCCCCCCATTTCCTGACTAGGATAGGACCGAGTGCTATCAGAGCAAGGCTTGGAATTTGTCAGCATGAATGCAATTGACGTTTTCACCTTTGTTCGTTTCCTAGAGTTGCCATAGCAGTGCACCCCCAACTGAGCTGCTTAAAACAATCAAAATGTATTCCCTTGCAGTTCTGGAGGCTGGAAGTCTGAGGTCCAATTTGGTGTTAGCAGAGCTGCTCTCTGAAGCCTCTAAGGGAGCTCTCCTTCCTCCCCTCTTCTAACTGATTGCAAGCGTCCTCGGAGATACTTACCTGTAGCCGTATCACCTCCATCTCTGCTTCTCTCTTTACACGAACTTCTTGCCTGTGTGTCTGTGTCCAAATTTCCGTCTCCTTATACAAACAGCAAGCATTGGATTACGGCTCACGCTAAATCTAGTAGGACTTCATTTTACATCGGCCAAGTCCCTATTTTCAAAGGAAGCCACGTTCACAGGTTGGAGGGGGAGGGAGAAACGGGGGATGAGGACTTCAGCATGTCTGTTTGAGAGTCACAGCTTAAGCCCTGACACCTCCTTTTATCAACTTCCTTAAAAAAATTCTTTTTCATCCAATTTACACATTGACAAACCAAAAGGAGCTTAGTATCAAGACAATGAATTTGAAGCAGGTTGAAATAAAGGTCAAAAGCAGTACAGATAAGAAATAAAAAGACTTCAGAGGGAATAAGTTAAAAACATCTGTCAGCTACAGAAAGCACGTGTACCCGAGTGTGCAGTCTTAGTTGAAAATGGTGGTATGACAGCGCACCCCCCCATCCAACCCCCACCTCTGGGCTCCCCACTCACAAGGCCAAACACGATTTCAAGGAAGGCTTTGATGGAATTTGAAAGTTAATATGATCCCTATTAGTGCAACTTATAAGCACGTTATAAAATGCTGAAAGCAAATGTTTTTAATTTCCCACTTTCTTCATTTTATTCTCTGTTGTTTATTCTTTTCTGATGCACCGCCCCCCCCCCATGATCACAGATAATGATCATCAAGCACGTTTGTACTTTTTTTAACCTGTAAGAAATAGGCAGTGGGATAGTCCAACAAGTCTCAGAAAAATGACGGAAATAAGTCAGGATGACCTGTGTGTTCTTTAACTGAATTACTGACTTTCAACAACTAAATAAATCCAACTAGCTTAGAGCATTTCATTGAAGAAGCTATTACTAAATGCTGTCTAAGTTCATTAGAACCCAAAATATCTTATGATAAACAAAATGATCTGTTAGTTGTCACTGAGTAGCTAGTAGGAAGGTAATTCAGTCCTGTGTAAGAGTTAAAAAGCAGTGATTGTCTGAGGGTAATATTACAACCACAGAATCAACTGATGACCTTATTTAAAATGCAGACCTGCCTGACTTCAGGCTAGTGAACCACAGCCTCTAGGACCCTAGCCTGGAAACATACGCTTTAGCAGACCTCTCAGATATTGCTTGCACACTAACGGAGAGGATGAAAAGGCACTTGAGAAACAATCTGCTGCTGCTATTGTTTCGTGGCTAAGTGTCCGACTCTTTCGCAACCCCTTGCATTGTAGCCTGCCAGGCTCCTCTGTCCATGGGATTTCCCAGGCAAGAATACTGGTGTGGGTTGTCATTTCCTTCTCCAGAGGGTTTTCCCGACTCCAGGGATCAAGCCCGGGGCTCCTGCATTGGCAGGCGATTCTTTACCACTGAGCCACCAGGGAAGCCCTGAGCGATGATACTTGACACCAAATAGCTTACACTCTAGTGAAAATAAAATAAATATGAATTAGCAGTGAGTAATTGAAAGTGGATTATAACTTATAGTGCAATTATGTGACACATGAAAATATTTTTACCGTATAGTAACAGCTAAGTAAAAATTATTTGTATTTTGTATGCTTTTCTGTTTGAGTGTTACAGTTCACAATTTAAACAATCTAGGTAGGGAAAGGGAAAAAAACAGACCTCTTCATTGCCATCAGAAGACAAAAGAAACCTGGATATCCAGAGTCAGTAGGTTTAGCAAAAAAAGGATTAAAAACAATAATACATACACAGTTGACCCAGAGCTTACGCCTCGTGAATGGGGCAGAGGCAGAGCTGAAACGCACGGTGCTTAGGATCCAGAAGAGGCAGAAGAGGCAAAACAAAGACACTGGTGGGACTTCCCAGACGTCCAGTAGCTGAGACTCTGCCTTCTAATGCAGGCGGCAGGGTTTGCTCTCTGATTGGGATCTAAGGTCCCACATGCCACAGGGTGTGGTCAACATTTTTAAAAACAGAGACACAATAGATAAGAGGAGGGCAATAGGGAACTAGAAGATGTACTGAGCATCCGGAAGCTCTGAGCATTACTGGTGCAAGCAGAACTGTTATCCAGCTGTGTGGCTAATCAGCAGTTGCTTCCTCTAGTAGGGAATACTTTTTCACACCACAGAGACTTGGAAATGGAGGGAGGCTGAGCTCTCAATTGCCCTCATTTGTGCCTAAGCTAAACTAAGGCACCCACGAGCAGTGTCACTTACAGAGCTGCCAGCCTTGGATTGCCCTGAGTGGGGCTCCCCTGGCCTTCCTCCTCGAGCTCTCCCAGTTTGCTTCCTGCTTCTGAGACTTCGCCCTTGCCCTTTACCAAGCCTAGAATGCTTTCTCCCTATCTGTCCTTGTCTAGAGCCTTTTGGCTACTCAAGTCTCAGAAGAAAGGCTTTATTCTCAGGAAGCTCTCCTCATTGCCCTGTCTAAAATCGCACATCCCTGTCCTCCAGGGGACTAGCTAGCGGGGAATCAGCTGTGTCTGCATGACTGGCTTGTTCACCGTCTGCCTCCAGTTTTGCTTCCCTGGTGGCTCAGCTGGTAAAGAATCCGCCTGCAACGCCAGAGGCCTGGGATCGATCCCTGGAGAAGGGAAAGGCTCCCCACTCCAGCACTCTGGCCTGGAGAGTTCCATGGACTGTACAGTCCCTGGGGTCGCAAAGAGTCGGACTCGACGAGCGGCTTTCACTTTCGCTTGGCCTTTGGCAGTCAGACTCCCCCTGAGCTCAGGCCTGACAGGCTTGGTCGCCAGTCCCTGGACCCCTGGGGCAGAGCAGCTGGGGACTCCAAAGCTGAAGGAAGGGAAGGTGGTTGCCTGAATTCCCAGCACTAAGAAGTAAGCAAGTAGCCTCTGCAACCCAGACCTTCTTACTCGACACCTCATTCATCACAGTCATTGTTTGATAGTAATAATTTTTTTTAAAGTTAGACCATAATCAGAAGAGATCACAGGACTAGGCTTTTAAATTCTGCCTCTCTCTCTATTTTATTTTCTATGAAATATTTATCTTTAACAATGAACCTGGCGGTCCAGCGCTTAGGACTCTGCGTTTCCACTGCAGGGCACGTGGATTCGATACCTGGTCGGGGAACTAGGACCCTGCAAGCCACACAGATGGCCAAAAAGCACCCGAACGACAAACCTCCCCACTGAAAAGTTTGGAAGCGCAGAAGGGGAGGCTGGAGGGAGCACCCTTGGGAATCAGCGCTGCCCCAAGCGTCCTGCGGGTGCCCGTCTTTCTCTCGGCCTTCCCGGGTTCCCTGCGCTGCTTGCTGTTTCTTGAAAGAGGCTATGCAAGCCCCTCCCCGACTCCCTCCTGTCCCCTCCCCACCCGCTCGGTCTCCAGCATTCCCCTAAGATCATTCTCTGAGATTTCCCCCCACACCACCCACAGTGCAAACTTCAGTGTGAAACTTCCCCACATCCACGGGCATGTTCTCACACTTGAAATTTACACGGTTCAGAAGTGAGGTCTTGGGACTTCCCTGGTGGTCCCGGGGTTCAGCCCTGGGTTTCCACTGCAGGGGGCGTGGGTTCAATCCCTGGTGGGGGAATAGGACCCCACCTGCCAGGCAGCTTGGCCAAAAATAAATAAATATGATTTAAAATAAATAAAGGAGAATAACAAATGATTTTAAGTGAACTCTTAGAACATCCACTCAACCTCCAGGTTTGGAATGTCCACACGGGGCACCATCCATCCCCACCCCAAGACGCCCCCCAGGAGACCCAGGACACACCTCCAGCCCTCCCCCTGTTGCGCCTTCTCAGCCAATCTGCAGGAAGTCCGCCTGAACGCTGGATGCTCTTCTGTTATCTCTGCTTCTGGGCCAGCCCCTCACCAGGGCCGCAGGGCTCCTCCCCAGCCTTCCCTCCACAACCTGCTCCTCTTTCATCTGTTCACTCTGCATCCAGTCTGACTGTTTTTGATGCTAATTTTTGCTCTTCTCTTCTTGGAAACCTTTCTATCCACTGCCCACACTGCACCAGAGTGCTCAGATTTTTATTGTTCAAAGATAGAATTCCTGCTTTGCTCTAAAGGCTTTTGGGGGGTCTCCAGTTGCCCCTAGAGTCAAATAAAAATCTGAAAAACCACCTGCCAGAGCCAAAGGAAAAAAATCGAGTGAGCATTTGTGCATTCATTCTTTTTTTTCCTTCAAGATTTACCTGTTTGTTTGGGCTGCACCAGACCTTCACTGCTGCAGGGCGGGTGTCCTCTAGTTGCAGTAAGCGGGGCTAGACTTCCTTGCGGTGCCTGAAGCTCAGCCTCCAGAGCTGTAGCTGCAGGGCACAGGCTTGGTTGCCCCAGGGCATGTGGGATATTTCCCGACCAGGGAGAGAACCCGGGTCCCCTGCATGGGCAGGTGGATTCTTCACCACTAGACTGCCAGGGAAGCCCTGCCCATTTGTTCTTATTCCCAGATAGGAGAGGGGTGGGGGTGGGGGGACAGTGCCCAGGAGGAGATGCCACCCGGAGCTGTCCCGTGAGGAAGAGGACAGATGGGAGTGTGTGTGTGTGTGTGTGTGTGTGTGTGTGTGTGTGTTTGTGCGCACACTGGGTGGGGGGCGGAGTTGGAGGGAGGGAGAAGGAGATGGAGACGTGGCCAGAGTGAAACCAGGAGCCCCCACCACCCTGACGTTCTTAGCAGGACAAAAAGGGGGAAAGAAGGGCCACCAGAAATTTTATTAGAGAGCTCAGGTGAGATAGGACATCAGTGTTCTAAACCTGCAATGCCTTCCAATAGCCCAACCCTAACTACATAGGAAATATGTTTCCAAAAATAGCACCTATATATAATGCAAAGAAATTATTATAAATGCACTCCCCAAGGCATATGCAAAACCCACATGAAGAATCCTGCTTGTGTCCTGAAGGACATGAAGAAAGAATTACTCCTAGGTGAGAAGCCTGCCCAATGTTTCCATGAATGTGATACAATTCCAGTTAAAGTGCCAAGGAGATTCCTTGAGGAATGTAACAAATTAAGAACTAGCCCTTCCATTTATCATAAAGAGAAATGGTTGAACAGAGCAAAGAGTTAATGATACAGGCCTCAAAATGGGTGAGAATAGACGGATGAGAATAGACTATATGTTGAAAGTGGTATTTCAAGTCAATGGAAACAAGGCAGATAACTCTATAAGGAGCTTTAAGAGACTTCCCTCCTGGTCCACTGGTTAAGAAGTCAATGCGAGGGACACGGGTTCGATCCCTGGTTGGGGAGCTAACTAAGCTCCTACATGCCACGGGGAGACAGTGCACAATGACCCCATCAGCAATGTCAGGAGACCTCAGCTCCTGAAGAACAAAGGCTGAATTCAGAACAAGGTCTCACCCAAGGTTTGCAGGGGCGGGGACAGAAGCGCCACGGCCTTTCGTCAAATCCCTCTCTCTTTTTTTATAAGTATAGATTCTTTTGTCAAGAATATTTACTTATTTTATTTATTTGGCTGCACCGAGTCTTAGTTTTGGCTCTCAGGCTCTTCTTGCAGCAAGCTTGATTCTCTCTACTTGAGGCCCGAGGGTTCTCTTGCCCTGCGGCATTTGGAATGTTAGTTCCCTGACCAGGATTGAACCCACATCCCACGCATTGGAAGGATTCTTAACCACTGGACCATCAGGGCAGTACCCTCTTGTTCTTGAGCGTGTGGAGGGACATATCTGATTCCAGCATACCTCTTCCCTTACACCCTGCCATCTGCTGGGTGTGATGCAAGGCCCAGGAAAGACTGGAGGAAAAACCTTGAGAGAAAGTTTTATGGCTCCCCTGCAAGTCCCGTATCCAGCCTTTCAAGCTCACCTTTGCTGAAGCCCAAGGGCTAATTATTCCATCCTCCCAAACTAGAGTGCTCCAAACCACCATCCGCAGTTGATTTCTCACCTGTCCTTTATCCCCCCTGTTCAAGCTGCCATCAGTCCTAGCCCATCTTTCTTCAAGGTGACCTTTGGGTTTAACCTTCTTCCTCAAATCCTCTGCCAAGGGAGCGTGTGATTTCAGTCTAACTGTCCTGTAAAAGTCTTCCGGTGGAGCTGCCTCTTGCTTTCAGTCTGCCTGTAAAACACCAGTTCCTTGACATTCATTCCTTTGCTGAAGAATTTATCGCTCTCTCTCCATTGCCCATGCAAACAGGTCTGAACCCCACATTTTTTGGCTCACTGGTATAAAAGGTCACTGACTGTCCTACAGATCCCCTCAGACAGAACCGCGCACACCTCCGGGGCATGACCCCCACCCCTCATTTCGACCTTTCCTCCAGACTAGCTGCTTATATTACCCAGAGCCAGTCTTCATCCTCAACTTCATCAAAACCCCCAGGGGATATTTTTAAATCTGTCAAATTTAGGGTGGTCATTGAAATGCTAGAATAATCAGCTTTATCTTCTTCAACAATAGTAAAAGTTCTGATGTAATTATCTAAGTCTCAAAGAATTACACTATATAGACACGATTGGGTTAATGGAGGAATTTTGTATAAAATTCTCTTATGCCTTTTTTCTTTTTTTTGTCTGCCACCTTCAGTATTTACTTAAATGTGTACTTAAACAAGCTCCTTCGCTTCTCTAAGCTGAGGTTTCTTATTTGGGGAAGAGAGAATAATACTGCTAGGTACCCTACAGGGCTTTTTTTTTT
>SJYF01000013.1:1119957-1140406 GCA_006410515.1 Procapra przewalskii | reverse complement strand
ACACACACACACACACACACACACACACACACACACACACACACACACACACACACACACACGGGCCGTGTCTCTAATCGGAGTCCTGCAGAGCCCTGATCCTCGCTCCTGAAGAGAGGGAGGGTTCATTCTGTCTATCCACAGGCCCCGCCCTTGTTTTTCCCCTTTGGCTCATTTTCCTCCCGGGAGCAGGGCTCCGAGGTGGCCTTCCATGACGGCTGGGTCTTAACTAACCCTCAGGGATGGGCTGTCGGGCCAGCGCTGGGCGTCTGCCCCGCCTCCCCAACCAGCAGGCAAGTGGCTTTGGTCATTGTTTCTTCTCCCAGTGTTTGCTTTCATCTCAGCCTCAAAATCCAGCTCCTCTGCCCTCAAGGTTTATTGCCAGAGGGGTTGATTTAAATAAACAGCCACGCCAGCCATCAAAATGTGCTGGCTCCCATCTCAGTTATAGAACCATTTTCTTTTTTTCATGATTCCTAGATTTTAAGAGATCTGGGCAGTTTCCAGGGCCATCATCACTAACACCCTGCATGACAGAGACCCAAGGAAAGGAGGGGAAACTGCAAATGTAAGAGTGACCGTCAGTATCAGCGTGTGTGTGTGTTCAGACACTTGCCAGTCGCTTCTGACTCTTTGCGGCCCTGTGGAGCTAGGCCACCAGGCTCCTCTGTCCATGGGATTCTCCAGGCAAGAATGCTGAGGTGGGTTGCCGTGCCCTTCTCCAGGGGATCTTCCCAACACGGGGATTGAACCCGGGTCTCTCATGTCTCCTGCACTGGCAAGAGCGTTCTTTACCACTAGCGCCGCCTGGGAAGCCCCATCAGTATGCCTTGTGAAAAATGTACCCCTCCCCTACTGTTTTCTAAGAAAGGAAAAGGCTACATACATACAGAACAAACATCTTTCTTGGCAGAGTTTGCCTTAAACGTTTTTTGCCTCCAGAGTAAAACTTTCTGGTTCTAACTAGAAATGTAGCTTATGGCTACCATCCCCCTGAGTCTACGTGAGATCAGGGGACCAAAACCACCCGCATCTCCTGGGAACCTGAAATGCAGACTCTTGGCCCCATTCCAAACCTACTGCGTCAGAATCTGCAATTTAAGACCTTCTCCAGGGGACTCATATCTCCTTAAAGGCCAAGAGGCACTGTGATCCTCACTCACTGTTAACTTTTTTTAAACTAGCACCATGTAATCTGAGAGCATTTAGAGGATTTCCCTGGTGGCTCAGAGGTTAAAGCATCCGCCTCCAATGCGGGAGACTCAGGTTCAATCCCTGGGTCAGGAAGATCCCCTGGAGAAGGGAATGGTAACCCACTCCAGTATTCTTGCCTGGAGAAGCCTGGTAGGCTACAGTCCACGGGGTTGCAAAGAATTGGACACGACTGAGCAACTTTACTCACTCACTCTGTGCCCACAATAGGCTGAGGTCAACCATTTACTGGAAACAAGAAAGTGCATTGATTTACACGCGCTTAGTGGCTTTACATGACACCTGCTGGGATGTGTGAAAATTTTCCATCCTTTTTTAAAAAAAATGTTTATTTGATTAGGCTGCACGGGTTCTTAGCTGTGGCTTGCAGGCTCTAACGCCCTGACCAGAGATGGAAGCCAAGCCCCCGCACTGGGAGCTTGGAGTCTTGGCCGCCAGACCACCAGGGAAGTTTCCTCATCCTTTTCTTGTTTGACTTGTTTAGGCTTATTGGTAAAAAGCAGATTGGGAGTTGTTTGTGGGTTTTTTTTTTTTCGTATTTTTGAAAGACAAAGGAAGCATACTTTGCTCTCAGGCCTAACAGACATGGTAGACAAATTTTAAATGCTTTAAGAGCTTTTGTAAAATAAGTAAGCCAATGGGATGTTTAATGTTAGTTATCTCTAGATAATGTGAGATGTTAGCTATCTCTGTGAAGGAGCGGTCCTCTTTAACTGGGTATTTGTGGGAGGCAGCGAGAGAGGCTCCAAGCTGGCTTTTTGTTGACTTCCAGTCGTCAATGGACACACCTTTAAAAAACCACTCTTGTATTGTCTTGTAGTGAGGATGTGAGGGGCTCCCCTTGGACTAGATCTTAAACAACTTAACAGTTTATGACTGTTTATAATTCTTTATAACTTTTGTACTTGAGGAGGGCAGAGATGGGGAAAGGAGCTTTGTAGAATCAGAAGTTCAGTGGGGAGCGATTGGCCTAGTAACTCCCATTTAAACTTGAGCCTAATTTCCTTAGATATTAACTACATAGAGTAACATATAGGTCAGATTTTTTCCACGTCATAATTTCTTAAACACTAGAGCACACAAAATATTAAATATGTACAATCTCGTCCCCAAATGTTAATCCTGAAGATCTGATTGTCTTAAAGATTTCTATACCTGATTCAAATTCTTCTCCAGGTTGAAAGATAGTATTAAAAAAAAAAAATCTGTTCTTTCAAACTACCCAAACCCCTGCTCCCTGGAGCTCTGCTGCAAAGCCTGGGTGGCTTTCTGCCATTGGGCGACGGTGGGTGTGACAGGTGGTGTGGGCGTGGCCGCCGCCCTGGCTCTGCAGTCTCCTGGTCTGGCTCGTCCACCTCCGGACAGGGGACCCTGGAGCCTAGCCCTGGCCCCACCCCGTGGTTCCTTGCCCTTTGTAAATTAACCTCGACTGTGAACATCTGATGCCCAGAGGTCTGGAGCAGCCCCTCCGCTCCCTCCCCTGCGTTGCCCTGTCTCTGCCTGGCTGTGGGTGGAGGTCAGGATGGATGAGGTCCCAGCAGCTTATCCCTGCTGGGGTAAGGGGAAGACACCGAGCCGGCGGGATTCTTGTGGTTTGGCGTACTCAGGTGCCAACTCTAACCCACCTCCCATGGTCTGGATGATGGAGGTGCTTTGTGTTACATGGGGCCGGATATGAGGGTCCTGGGCCCAGGGGCTGCATGGAGCTCAGCCCTGGCCAGCCAAGGGTTTCCCCGGCGCTGCAAGGCCCTGGAGGACAGGGCTGTCGCTGAGCCTGCCAGGAGCCCCAACCTCGGGGTTGGGCAGCCAGGCCCAAACTCTGGCCGTGGAGGCTGCGAGGCTCACCGTGCCTGGCTGGGTCCCCGAGTGCAATCCCCTGCACCCAGGCCACTGCTGACATGAATAAAGAGCTGCCTGGGGCCAAAAAAAGGGGGGGGGCTGTCTGCTCATGTAATTTGGGGTGCTGGAATACTCCCTGGACTCTTGGCAGACTCTGGAGGAGCATGCTGCGTCTTGTTCACAGTCTAGAACAGGGACTCGGGCCTTCAGCCCCCGTGGCTGTTATGGCACCATTTCGGTCCCTCCCGGTTTGTAGCCCGTCTCGCTGGTCTCTTAATTGGTTTTGTGTCTCTCTGGGTCTGTGAGAAATGTGTTTCCTATCTTCCCAGGATTCTCTTCTTAAACTTCCAACTTCAGGAGCACACAATTCTTTTCCCACCTCTCCTCAGGTTTATTGAGATAGAGTCGAAATATAATATAGGGTAAGTTTAAGGCACACGAATGTTCTGATCTGATACACTTACAAATGTACCAAAATGACTTCCCCACAGTGGAGCTGACACCGTCCATCCCCTCACATATGGTGAGAACGTTTCCAAATCTATACTCTGCAACTTTCCAAAATATAACAGTGTTGTTAACCACAATCGCCATCTGCACATTAGATCCCCCGAACATAATCTTGTAACTGAAAGGTATTAAAGGGCTCTAATTAGATTCTGGACAAAGCCCATGGCCTTACAAGACAATCTGGTTACAATGCCCAAATCCATTCTATTGACAAACTCCAACACACACACACACACACATATATATACACACACACGTATACACAGAGGCACAACAGTCAAGGAATATAGAAATAATTATGAAGGGGAATGATGTCCACTTTCAGAGTTAAGGAATATCTTTTACATAAGAAGGGGAAATATACAAATTGTCCTGCTCTTTCAACAGCTTAGTACAATTTTAAGGAAATCAATATATTTCTAACCAGACACAGTATATAACAACATATTTTAAAATAATATAAAGAGAAAAGTGACATCTGGAAGGACTAGGAGTGTTTGTGTAATCGAATGGTTTCTTACTTGAGTAAGATCTCCTACGTGAAAAAGGGGAAATTATCTATTCTTGGTTCCTTGGATATCCATCTATGTAAAAGAGGAAGAGAAAATAACCCCCTTCCCCCAGCAAAAAAGTGTGATTTTACTTTAGAACAAATCAGGAAAATTAGATATGCTGTCTCTATGATTTCTCCGCTTACAGACTTTTTTTGTTTTACTGCAATGTCATAACTTGTATATATAAATATGCTAAGTGTTTCTGATGAGACGGAAGGACTTCCTACTTCCTGGTAAGAACTTTGGGGACTAGAGCACAAAACTGTGGCCAGTTGGGACTGAAAAGGGACGGCTTGCTTAAGACAGTCTTTGAGACTTCTAGAGTAACCCATGCCCTCCATCAGTTCCCATATATCGAGAAGAGTCTGGGTGGCTGTGGTTTCTGATGTCACTTTACAGTGGGAGGGGCCTCTTTCTGGGATGCTATTTTTAGCTGAGGTCTGTTTTTGTTTTTAAGTCACAAGTTTCCAGTTCTGTAATGTTATTCAGCAAATAAGTCTCCTGTTTTTTTTTTTTTTTTAATACCCACAGGCTCCTAGATAACTAGAAGAATGTGAATGGATTAGATAAGGCTAAATGTGTCTCAGTCTCATATAGTGTGTTATTTAATCGATACTGCCATCATATAAAATAAATGTTGTTTCAGTTTTACAAGATTTGACAACTGACCTTAGGCAGACAGCTAGTAAAGTGGGACAGAGCTGGGATTCAAACCGAGAGTCTTTAAGCTTCAAATTCAGGCCAGGTGATAGTCCTTCTTGGGGGTTCACATCAGCATCTTATGAATTCCACTGGGGAAGGTTAAGTTCACGTGGTTTGAAATTGTTACAAACATCAAACGTATCACCATAATGTAACCTTTGATTACTCAAATGACGAGATATGTACACGCATAAAGTCTCAACCCACTCCAGTATTCTTGCCTGGAGAATCCCAAGGACAGAGGAACCTGGCGGGCTGCAATTCGTGGGGTTGCACAGAGTCGCACAGAGTCGCACACGAGCACATTGCACTTATCTTCTCGTTCATTTGTTGCTTGTAGTTCATTCAATCTTCAGTCGGAGCTATTCTGGAAAAGTGCCCTTCCAGGTAGACTTTGTAATAAATAGGCTCTCAGACTTTCTCTTTAAAAATTTTTTTCTTTTATTATTTTTGGCCAAAACTTGTGGCATGAGGGACCTTAGTTTCCAGATCAACGATGAACTTGGGCCCACTGCAGTAGGAACTTGGGAGCCCCAACCACTGAACCACAGGAAATTCTCACAGGCTGTCATAGTTTCTAACGGAATCCTATCCAGTTAGAATTTTGCCCTAAATGATTTATCTCAGAGAATAGTGAAGTTATTCAGATAGGAAGCTTCTTGTGGCCTCTTCTGTTTTCTTTAGTTTGAAAGTTTTCTAGGCTTTTTCTCCTTGTTTTCCAGGTTTCTTTATGGAGGACAGAATTTTGGAACAAAATCTGGACTCTCACTGTGGGAGACTGAAGGTCCTGTTAATGTAATGCCTGGAAATACTCATGTCTAAATGTCTGTGTAAATATGAGGAGAGGGCCTGGTTGTTTTCAGAGCTGTTTCCTGTCCCACCGAGATGTTAAGAAGAAGTTTGGAAATTTGTGCCCATCTTTTCCTTTTCCTCTGGCTGCGCTGCGTCTTGGTTACGGCTTCCCAGGTGGCTCAGTGGTAAGGAATGCCCCTCCCAACGCAGATGTGCTTGGACGTCTGGGTTGGGAGGACACCCTGGAGGAGGAAACGGCACCCCACTCCAGTGTTCTTGCCTGAGAAGTCCCATGGACAGAGGAGCCTGGCAGACTACAGTCCCTGGGGTCGCAAAGAGTCAGGCTCCGCGAGTGACTAAGCTCGCCCCGGTCTTCACTGATTGCACGCAGGCTTAGCTGCCCCCTGCACGGCCTGTAGGACTTTAGTTTCCTGACCAGGGATCGAACCCCAAATCCATGCTCCCTGCATTGGAAGGCAGGCTCTTAACCCCTGAGCCACCAGGAGTTCTTTTTTTTTTTTTTAAAGAATTAATGGGGAACTACAGAGAACAGTGTGGAGGCTCCTTTAAAAATAAAAACAGAGCCACCATATAATAGAGCAGCCCCGCTCCTCGGCATGCACCTGGGAGAGAGGGAATCTCTGACGCAAAAGATGCATCCAAGCCCCATGTCAAGACACAGAAGCAGTCTAAACATCAGTTGATGAATGGATAAAGAAAGTGATACACACGCATATGCGCATGTGTATGTACACAGTGGAACACTACTCAGCCACAAAAAGAAAAGAATGAAATTTGCAGCAACATGGATAGATCTAGAAATTATTATACTTAGTGAAGTCAGACAAAGACAAACATATGATATCACTTATATGTGGGAATCTAAAAAAATGATATAAATGAACTTATTTATAAAACAGAAGTAGACTCACAGACATAGAAAACAAATTTATGGTTACAAATGGGGATAGCAGGGGAGGATAAATTAGAAGTTTGGAATTAATAGATACACACACTATATATATGAAATAGGTAGACAACAAGGACCTAGTACATAGCACAGGGAACTATAGCCAATATCTTGTAATAATGGAAAAGAACATAATATATACAATATATAGTACAATGGAATGGAATAGATACACATTATAATGGAATATATACTGGAAAAGAATCTGAAAAAGAATATATCTATATATACACACATACATATAAAATTGAATCACTATACCTGAAACCAATACAATATTGTTAATCAACTATACTTCAATTTAATTTAAAAAAAACTTTTTTTAAAAAGACAGTAAGTTGAGGAGAGAGGAGACATATGTATGTCTACGGCTGACTCAGGTTGATGTATAGAAACCAACACAACACTTATAAAGCATTTGTCCTCCAATTAAATTTTGTTTTAAAAAAAGTAAAGAAAGAAAAACAGAACTAATGGTAAAGGCCAAAGCTTTTCTTGTGAAAGCCCAGTGTCACCAGGCTGAGTCTCAGGCTCTCCCGGCGGGACGTTACTTACTTACTGTCTTGAACTCTATTTTAATGCTAACAGCAGCAGTAAAAGAAATAGCGAGAAAGAGCATAATCGTTCAAGTCAAATGACTAATTCTCGATTGTTTAAATGGTGTAAAAACATCAAAAAGAAGGTAGCAAAAACATTTTAAGGAAAACAAAGCTTATATTCTTTACACATTTTAGAAATAATTGCTAAAATGTATTTGACTCTTTAGATTTTAGGAAGAAACAAGGGAGTGGAGAGCGAGTGGTGATGCCTAGGAGCACTGAATTGTAAAGAGAACAGAATTCAGGATTAAAGGCAGGTCATAAAACAGTGAAGAGAGGTTTAAAGCTGGGAGCCTAGGGTTCTGGTCCTGTGTCTGTCTCAACTCCATATGATCCTGTTTTTGAATGTCAGGGGAAATCTAAGCAAGGCCTGGCTCTTATTTACGCTCTCTAGGGATCAGATTTCTCATCTGCATAGTCAGGGAAGTTTTGAAAGAAACAGTCTCCAGGTTATAACAAAGCCAGTTTTCAAGGCAGCAAAAGTCTTTATCCTTCTCTTGTTCACATCATCATTTTCTCAACCACTTCCACATCACAAAGCAGTTCAATAAAACTGGAACTTTTCCCACCTATTTCTATAGTAGTGAGTTCCTTTTTATTTCAACATGCTCTTTTACTTGAAAATGCACTTTTAAAATGAAAATATATTTAAAAAGTTGAATAACATACAAATAAAAACCTGTCATTCACATACAATCCCAGCAGGTGACGGTGGTATTAATTTTCTCTTCTCTTTGGTAATCTTTAGTTACAGTATTTCCGTTTTTTTAAATGAAATCTGGGTAAAACCATTTGCTGTATTCATAATTTACCATTTTTTTATTAAAAATAAAAAACAGTGGAAAGAATGGGAGAAAGACATAATCCCTTTATCTTCCTTTTTTCTGTTAAATATATTTTGTCTTATATAAGTAATCTGCTTGTTTAAAAAATTTCAAAAGCTTAGAAATATTAGAATTGAGAAGCAAAATCCTCTGTTATCTCATTCAACCAGAGATAATTATTTTTCGTGTATAACTTTCCAGACTTGTTTATATGAATACATGAGCCTATGTACACATATATATTTAGAGTAAATCCTAAGGCATTTCCTATTCTACAGTCTTTTCACACAGTGATGTGTCTCAACAGCTTCCCATGCAGCTCTCTCACGAGGCGCGTGGCATAATTAACAGTGCACGCCACTATTAACCAGCCTACCGGGAACCCCCTGGCGGCCCAGCGGCTGGGACTCTGTGCTCTCACTGCCGGGGGCCTGGGCTGGATCCCTGATTGAGAGACTACGGCCCACAAGCTGCCACCCGCGCAGCTTCGCCAAGCGCTTGCCACTCTTGCACGCTGCAGGGATCACTTTATCCAGCTTGACATCTGTGCTTCGCTTTATGATACAGCTTCGCATGTAGTTTCATCTTTTCAGCACTTGGAGCTGACTGCGCTCCCTTTACAGACTTTAGCATTGGTTTTATTCTAAGCAGGCCCCACCCCATCAAGTATAAGAATATTCTCCACTGTTCTCAACTGGTATTTTCTTTTACCTCATTGTGGTCATCCATGCAGTTACTTCTTTCTTTTTCTGTCCAGAGGAAAACAGTTTAACACAAACTGCCCCCTGGAAAGGTGGTCAGATCAGTGGCTCAGTCGTGTCCAACTCTTCGACCCATGGACTGCAACACTCCAGGCCTCCCTGTCCATCCTGAAAGGTAATAAGCATTTATGTTCGCACCAGCAGTGAAGAAATACGTTTTTACAGTCTTTGACCACATTGCATATTGCCTTTTATTTTATTTGTCAGTTTGTAAAGAAAAAAAATATTGCCCACTTATTTTGCTTCACATTCTCTATATTTTTCATGAAACCATCTTTTATGATACATACATTTGCAAATTTTGTTTTTTTTCCTCCTAAAACTGGTTATGTCCTTGCTATATTTTTCTCCTGAGCTTTGCTTTTAATCAATTCGCAAGAATCTGTTTTTTTGCAAGAATTTATATTTTCTTATACATTTACAACACAATTCAGAAAAAGAATGTGAAAGGTATGCCTTTCTTTTCATAATGTATGTGGCAAATGCTTTGGATTGTACTTTAAACTGTGTGTGATAGGGACAGAAGCCTTCACTTGTGCAAACAGAGTTGTTGACCGGAGGTAAACACCGTAGTGGGGCGGGACCTGGAGAGGAGTGCTAAAGAAAACTTTCCAAACAGTTTATGGTAAAGGCCAGGACCAAGCAAACCGGTCTCCAGCAACTCGACCCCACAAAGTGCGATTCATTCTCATGCTAACATGGATGGGCTTCTCAAGGGCTGAGTCTGGGGCTCGCCCACAGAGGGCCGGGAGAGAGACTGCTGGAGGAGACACGAGGCTAGCAGGGGGGGAGGAGATGTCAGGGCCCTCGAGGCTCACTGAGCTCCAGGGGGAACACCTGGAGGTGGCCGTAATCAAAACAATATGCCTTTCATCTCCTTTAGCTCATCCAGGTGACCTATCCTGAGCACAGAGAGTTTAGTACATGAAAATACTATGCAATATAAATGTGCTTTTTCTCCCTTAAGCCACAGCTCTGGAGTCACAGGTGTTTGGGCTCCAAAAGACACCCACCTCTCCCCACAGCTACCCCAGCAATCATGCACCATTGCCTTTCACTTACCAACACAGAAAACAAATGGTTTTATCCCTTGTCTATACTGTTCAGTGCCAGCCAACTTCAAAGCTCTGGATTCGGAATCCTGGCGCTCCCCACAGCCACGCCAAGTCATGTGTGACGTCACCATTTCCACATCTACGCTTCATTAGATCTTGGCACTTAGGTGCTAAGAGCATGACGTTTCCCGTCTTGCTGTGGAGATATCCATGGATATCTGCACATTATCTGGGTGTTCGGCAGCCACACCGGGAAACAGTTGCTCTTTACACTTACTGTAAGTGCAGAGTCTCAAGACATGGCTGCAGACAGCTTCCCTCCTCGACCTTTGTCACTGTTTGCTCTACTTCTGTTTGTCACGAGCCTGCTCGTAACACTTTCGTTTACTGCTTCCTGATCACTACGGGAGGATGATTGGAAACGCTCAGGCTAGCAGGCACCATGTGTCTGTCACCTTTCAAGGGTGGTGAGTTTCGACTCATCTCTGCTTTCAAACAAAGTCAGACACCACTGCAACGAGCACCCACAAATGGACTGGAGCGCAGTGGCCGTGGGTAAGGCCTGAACCTGGAAAACCCTACTATGTCCATTAGTCACTAGTCCAACTCTGTGCGACCCCATGGACTGTAGCCCACCAGGCTCCTCTGTCCATGGGATTCTCCAAGCAATACTGGAGGGCGTTGCCATTCCTTCTCTGGAGATCTTAACCACCCAGGGATTAAACGTGAGTCTCCTGCATTGCAGGCGGATTCTTTGCCATCTGAGCCTATATAATATACACTAAACTGAATTGATGGTTTCCCTGGTGGCTCAGAGGATAAATCGTCTGCCTGCAATGCACGAGACCTGGGTTCCATCCCTGGGTTGGGAAGATCCCCTGAAGAAGGAAATGGCAACCCACTCCGGTATTCTTGCCTGGAGAATCCCATGGACAGAGGAGCCTGGCGGGCTATAGTCCACGGGGTCGCAAAGAGTCAGACACGACTGAGCGACTTAACACACAAAAACTGAATTGAGTAACCAATGCACTCTGCCGCTTGTCACCTTCCTGAGAAAGCCCATGATCACTGCTTTGCAAGGGAAACATGACTTCATCAAATCAGGTATCATTAGAAACTGTGGTCGAAACTGCCCTTGTAAAGAGAGCATGTACACACCTTCCCTTTGTTGACGCTATTTCACCTGACTTTTTTTTTTTTTCCTGTGGCACTGAACTGTGATCAGTCTTATCTAAAGATGAAGCTAAGTCAGGGGGAAGAAAGTTAAGCGCAGAGGGGTGGGAGGGAAACAGGCAGAAGTGGTCTGGCCGGAAAGTCCATTGACCTGCTGCATGGCAGTGACCGGGTGCAAGCTTCTAGAAACACTCTGCAAAGCTCTGCTTCGACCTAAAGCCACTTCAGTGAACAGCGTCATCCTTCCTTATGCTATGAGTATGACCGAACAATATCACAGCATTTTGTTGATTAGTCATAAGTCATGTCTGACTCTTTCGTGACTCCATAGACTGTAGCCCGCCAGGCTCCTCTGTCCATGGGACTTCCCAGGCAAGAATACTGGAGGGGGTTGCCATTTCCTTCTCCAGGAGATCTTTCTGAGCCAGGGATTGAACCTGAGGTTCTTGCTTGCATTGGCAGGCGAATTTTTTTTTTTTTTTTTTTACCACTGAACCACCAGGGAAGCCCCATATCATGGCGTCATTTGTGTGATAACCCACTCTGAGACGGTTGGAAGCTCTGGAGGAGCTAAGCCTGTGCATGTAGACAAAACTAGCCCTCTAAGGACTTTTGCCTGATCCTGGATTAATTAACTGCTCAATAGCAGGGTAACTTGGTAGGGGGCTATTGGCATAAGAAATTGGGACCCCAGAAGTGAGAAGGAAGGGAGCTGATTGTGAATATCTGCACTGTGAGGGCTAAGAGAACTCTGTTTTGGACTATCAGTGTATACTCAGGAGAGCTGATGTGTGCTAAGCTTGGACTCTCCCAGTGCAGGCTTTCCTAATGTCAAAAGCAGCAACTCGCTATCCACCCCTTATAACTTTCAGCTGGGTAACTTCTGTGTAACTGAACCATTTCAGGCTATTTTCTATCTTTCTGGAATTTCTGAGTGGTGTTTAATTCTATATTTAGGCCTGCACACCTACCCCAAATTCCCCTTTTCTTTTCTAGCGACAGTATTAGGTCATCAGAACTTTGTTTACTAATAGTTTCCCAAGTTCCTCTTATTCATCAACTCGGCAGCCACATAATCCCTTTATTAGTAACCCTGACCAAGCTCTTTAATCCACCTTATCTCACTTCTATGGTTTGTAAATGGAGTGTTTTCCCTAGAACTTCTTGGCAATCAAGCCTTCAGTTTGGAATGTCTTCCACTTACCAACATATTCATTTTTAACTCTTGCTTTGGCCTTTGAACAGATATGTATCATAAAGTCAGTAAGTCCAGGCTGGATACGCACACCTTTGCAGGGCTGCTTATGAAAAACTCAGGCTGAGGGAGTAATCCTATCTGTGAAGCAAACTTTGTTTACCAGAGGGCCAGCCCTCTGGAAGAACACTTTGCATACAAGTGTAGGTGAATACAGGAGATAACTGTGCCCAGCGTCCCAGGGCCATGGTTCATTGTGATGGAGACGGCTTGTGTGAAGGGTCTCCGCAGGTGCAGGAGGCTTTGGAATGTGCAGAATGGCTGCTGGTTTTGCACAAGTTGCTTCCAGCAGGCTGGGACTTTCCACCAAGAGCGTCCATTCAGCGAGTGTGTACAGAACCAGACCTCCATCTCAGAGTTTCCCCCTCTCTTCCAGGGGGTCTGCAACTTTCTGAAAAGGAATGCCAAAAGAATTCCTCTCCTTCTGGTACTGAGAAGAGGGTGCTCAACTGGATGGTGCATCCTTTTGCAGTGAGAGGTAGTCTTGTTCAGTCGCTCAGTCGTATCCGACTCTTTGCAACCCCATGGACTGCAGCACACCAGGCTTCCTTGTCCTTTACTATCTCCCGGAGCTTGCTCAAACTCATGTCCATTGAGTCGGTGATGTCACCCAACCCTCTTATCCTCTGTCACCCCATTCTCTTCCAGCCTTCAATCTTTCCCAGCTTCAGGGTCTTTTCCAATGAGTCGGCTCTTCGCATCAGTAGCCAAAGTATTGGAGCTTCAGCATCAGCCCTTCTAATGAATATTCAGGGTTGATTTCCTTTAGGATTGACTGGTTTGATCTCCCTGCTGTTCAAGGGACTCTCAAGAGTCTTCTCCAACACCATAGTTCAAAACCATCAATTCTTCAGCGCTCAGCTTTCTTTATGGTTCAGCTCTCACATCCATACATGACTCCTGGAAAAATCACAACTCTGACTATACAGACCTTTGTTGGCAAAGTGATGTCTCTGCTTTTTAATGTGCTATCCAGGTTTGTCACATCTTTTCTTCCAAGGAGTAAGCATCTTTTAATTTCATGGCTGCAGTCACCATCTGCAGTGGTTTTGGAGCACAAGAAAATAAAGGCTGTCACTATTTGCAATAATAGGAGGCGGCTTTTAATAGTATTTTGGGAGGGAGCAGGAGGGACAGTCCTCCAGCTGGGGAGACATAAACAGAATCTCTAGTAACCGCTGTGGTTATAGCCAGAGAGGCCTGGTCCCAGCGCTAATTACATGGGTCCAGCTCAGCCTGAAGTGCCCGTGGGACCAGAGGTCTGAGTTCATCTTTACTACTTAGGCCAGATGTCCGCCGGCACCCCAGAGATAACCAGTTCAGGTCCTGGGCTCTGGGTCACTAATTACAGGCTCTTTCTGACGTTGTCTCTGCGTGAGCCAGACCTGAAAGTGCTGTTTACCAACCAACTTTATCTACTTCGAACAGAGAGCCACCTCTTTCTATCTTGATTTATAGCCCAGTAAACAGAAGTTATAGATTCTCTGCTAGAGACTGAAATTTCCTGCAGGAAGAACCCCTGCCCATGTCTTTAAGAGCCTCCAGGCTTAGCCCTGTGGCTGGAACAGAGAAAATGTTGATAGTTCTTGACTGGATAGAGGGAAATGTGATTACAGCGGGCTGACACGGTCTCTCCAATTATTGAATAATCATTGTGATCACTTATTGATCTCCAGGTGGCTCAGTGATAAGAATCTGTTTGCCAGTGCAGGAGATGCCTGTCTATGCCGCAGACATGGATTCAATCCCTGGTTCAGGAGGGTCCCTAGAGAAGGAAATGGGAGCCCACTTCAGTATTCTTGCCTAAAAAATTCCCATGGACAGAGAAGCCTGGCAGGCTACCATTTCTGTGGCTGGAAAAGAGTCAGACACGACTTGGCGACTGAACAGCAGCAGCAGCACGCTGATCTCCTACGAAGTGTCTCAGCAGACACACAATCTCGTCAGTCAGTGCGACCACCTGGCAAGACAGACATAGAATCCTCTTTCGCACAAAAAAAGACAGTCACTCAGAGGAGTTAGGCAACTTGCCTACAGTCAGAAGCTGCGAATGGCAGAGCCAGGTGGCTCATTTGTGTCCAAGGCCGTTGGGAACATCCGTTCTATCGAGCCACTTCCTCGAAGTTGCTAGGGATGGACAAAGGGAGATTGGCGTCCTGACTCCTCAAGCCAAAGCCTGGTCTAGCGAAGCAGGCGGGGCTGGGCAGGGCCGGACAGCGGGGCCCTCCTTGCGCCCAGTGCTGCTGCCTCGCACATTGTCCTGTTCGGGAGGGGCGTCGGCCTCGGCTGGCTGCCCTCCCGCACCCGGGCAGCTGCGATGGCAACACATCAGAGCCTTGGCACAACGCCGCAGGGGCGAGGGACACCCGGGTTGCCCACCTGGGAGCTCCAGAAAGAGTCAGAACAACCAAGAATTGGTGTTTAGTGGGAAAAAGAGTGGAAAGAAAGCCGACACGCCTGTCCTCACTGAAATTCAAAGCCAGTCCTCTGAGACAGGAAAACACACGTGGAAATCGCACGAGGCCTCGGCTTTGCTCCCCTCATTCTGCTTCAGCCTCAATTTCTGTCTGAAGTCTGCAGGACGATCAGAAGGTTGTGGTCAGTTCCCCAGAGCTGGCTGGGGTCCTCGCTCGGTGAGACCGTGGGTGGGGTGGTGGTCTCCTTGCTCGCTCCTAGAATGGCGGTTGGTCTGTTGTTCTTGCCCTTCTCTGCCAGAGTGCAGAGGTGCCTGCATGCCTGTCTTCATCTTCAAAGCCCCAGAGGATATACTTCTGCACCAGAGAATATACTTCGAGGCATTAAACCTAAGAACAGCCTCTCCTTCTAGGAAGAGGGGTTCTCTCCCCTCACCCCGTGAAGTCGCAGAGACTGGATAGTAATAGGAGCTGATGAGCACGTGTACCGATTCCTTTAAAGACTCATCTGTTAGCTACTGCTGCCTGCTCTCACCTCCAGCTGCTTAGCTGCTAGAGAAGCAAAGCTGTGGGAGACACAGCAACTGAGGGACAAGGACAGACGGTGACCAGGCCACTTGACTCTCCTCACAGCCAAGCAGGAGTGGTAGCAGTTAGCAGGGTGTCCTCAGAGGCAAGGCTTCAAACTGTGGCTCAGCCATGACATTGCCCTGCGACCTCACATGGTTCCTTAATCTTAATTCCCTTTGCCTCCAAAGTTGGGATAACAGTAGTTCCTACTCCTTGGGAAGCTATATATTAAAGGCTATAGACATAAAGCATATTATCTGCTCAGTAGCTCCTGGCTATTACTATCACAAGTAGTACTGTGAAAATTCTTATCCTGTAAAGAATATGCTAGAATTTGCACCTAACTCTTAATCCATCCGCATCTTCCATCCACCTCTTTGCTTTGGCTCAGTTGCAGTAGAGATCTCATAATATCTCTTGCTCTGTAATGTTATACTTTTGCAAATACTTTCATATTCATTATCCCAGCATCTCCTGTGCTCAATCAGTATTTCTTTAATATTTTATTTATTTTGCTTATTTATTTGTTTGGCTGAGCCAGGTCTTCATTATGGTAGGCAGTAGGATCTTTGTTTGTGGTGGTGGGGCTCTAGTTCCTGGGCCAGGGATTGAACCCAGAACCCCTGCATTGGGAGCTCAGAGTCTCAGCCATTGGGCCACCCGGGAAGTCCCCGTCAATACTGGTTTTTATTTTTCACAGCTGTCTCAGGCTACATATGGGATGATGATGGTGGCATGTTATAAAGGAGGAGAATCTGCTAGGAGCTTACAGTTGGGGCTGTGGTCTATTCATTTGCTGGGGCTGGCATAACAAAGAGCCAGAAACCGGGTGGCCTGAAATAACAGAAATTTATTGTCTCACAGTTCTGGAAGCAAGAAGTCCAAGATCAAATGGCCACAGGGCTGGCTTCTTCGGAAGGCTAGTGAGGGAAAAACCGTTCCGTGCCTCTGCCAGTAAACCTCTGCTGGTCGCTGGCAACAGCCAGCTTCTATCGGCTTCGCTCCGCCTCTGGCTTTCATCTTGATGTGGTGTTCCCCTGTGTGAGTGTCCTTTTTCCTGCCCAGATTTCCCCTGTTTATAAGGACACAGTCATATTGGGTTAGAATCCACTCTAGAGATTTCATTTTCACTTGGTCACTTCTGTCAAGACCCTATTTCCAAATAAGGTCACATTCTGAGACCAGGGTTGGGGCTCCAGTGTATGCTGTTGTTGTTTAGTCATTCGGGTGTGTCTGACTGTTTTGTGACCCCATGGACTGTAGCCCTCAGGCTCCTCTGTCTGTGGGATTCTCCAGGCAAAAATACTAGAGTGGGTTGCCATTTCCTTCTCCAAGGCATCTTCCCGACCCAGGGATCGAACCTGGGTCTCTTGGATTGGCAGGTGGATTCTTTACCGCTGAACCACCTGAAAAGCCTGTATATTTCCTGAGGGGGACACAATTCAACCCATAGCAGTAACCAGCCATGAAACCATAATTGGAGAGGAGGGAGCCAGGGGTGGAGGGAGGAGAGGGCTGGTGGGCGTGCCTGGGGAATCATGCATCACTGGCTTTGTAGCCCCACTAGGCTGGAAAGAATGAAGAAGGGAGATGGGAAACTGGACCCAAATTGAAGGGCCCTGATTCTCCCAGGGAGCAGGAAAGCTTTCATTCTTGGAGAAAGTAGGTCACAGAACATCGTGGAGAAGCTTTGGGGGAGTTGGCTGGGCGGCCAGAGGAGGGGACCAGCGAGAAGGCTCCTCTCTGTTCTGTGGGCCACAGCTCACGGGGGACAGCGTTCAGGTATTTAATTTCGGCGGTTCTGGGTCTTGGTTGCTGCGCGGGAGGGCTCCTCTTCCTCCTGGTGCACAGGCATCTCACTGCGGTGGCTTTGTTGCTGAGCACGGGCTTTAGGGCACTAGGGCCTCACTAGATGAGGCCTGTGTGGCTCTAGAGTGCTGGCTCAGTACTTGTCGTGCTCAGGCTTAGTTGCCCCAGATGTGGGATGTTCCTGGACCAGGGATCACACCTGTGGTTGCCGCATTGGCAGGTGGATTCTTATCCACTCCCAATGGATATTCTAGCCACCAGAAAGTCCCAGTGTTCAGATTTTGGAAGATCACCATCTCCTCTCTACTTGGTTGTTCCTGCTCCAGGCTGAAACGTGCCCAGGGCCTTCAGTCACACAGAGCACTGTCTGTCCCCTGCCCAGTTCTCAAGTGCCAGCTCTGGTTCCACAGTGGGGGTATCACAGCTGAGTGACGCCTGAAGGAGTCGGGACTCAGAAGGCTGAGAGGGCAGGCGGGCCCCGTCTGGAGCGTGCGCCAGGGGGCGAGCCCATCACCTGGGCTGCAGGGCCACGCTCGGGTGTCAGGAGCAGGACTTCTGCATCCAGAATGGGCACTGGCATGGGCAAAGCTAGGGAATTCCAGAGGCCGATCGTGTGTCCATCGTCCAGGACAGAAAGAAAGATGGAGGCTCAACTGCCAAGGCTGCAAAAAAAGAGGGCTTCCCTGGTAGCTCAGACAGTAAAGCGTCTGCCTACAATGCGGGAGACCTGGGTTCGATCCTTGGGTCGGGAAGATCCCCTGGAGAAAGAAACGGCAACCCACCCCAGTATTCATGCCTGGAAAATCCCATGGACCAAGGAGCCTGGTGGGCTACAGTCCATCGGGGCGCAAAGATACAGATACAACTGAGCGACTTCACTTCACTTCACTTCATCTCTTAGGAATCAGACAGAAACTCAGCTTGGAACCTTAGCACAAAGAGCTTTTATCTTTTTGGCTGTGGGATATTCGTTCCCCCAGCAGGGACTGAACTAGGGCCCGTGGCAGTGAAAGCGTCTAGCCCTAACTACTGGACCGCCAGGGAATGCCTTTCAATGAGTCTTCAGAGCCACACCTGGTGCCCCGGTGACAAAGGAAGGAAAAAGGAAGGAAGGAAAGAGAGAGGGAGGGAGGGAGGCTCCTTCAAGGGCATGACGGCCTAGATTCCCACCTCTCTGTAAGAACTGAACCCAACACTGCAGCCTGGCTTTCAGTTCAGCTCAGTTGCTCAGTCGTGTCCACCTCTGCAATCTCATGGACTGCAACACGCCAGGCTTCCCTGTCCGTCCTTTAACCAGAAGGAAAACAAACTGCGCTGTCCATCTATTGCTTTTTCGCTAAATCTAGAATAAAATCTAGTTCTGTGGAGCTGCAAAGAGAACTTCTGGAGTGTGCAGGGAACAAATGTGACTTCGAAATGTAGCCTGGTGGCGCTGAGCACTGTGGCCAGAGCTGAGAGCTGATGACCCCAGGTGGTCAGGGCACGGGACCAGCGCCCTCCCGCCTGCCCCTCATCATTTCTGATTGGCCCACTAAGACTACCTCAGGCCAATACAGCGCCCTGGAGCCGATCCACGCTGCTTAGCTCCAAATTGCCAAGGTGCCAACAGGCACTAGACTCATAAATCAATCCTTTATTATCTGGTTGGCTTAGCCAGGACTCCAAAAGCAACAGTAAAGTTTTATGATGCACTTCAGCAGGCTGATCTTCAGAGCCCAGCTTTGTCCTGGATGAAATTTTCCCTGCAGCCAGTGAGGCCAGACTAGGTCATCCAGCCTTGCACAGCTGCCACCAGCCGGCGGGCTGAGGTGAGATGGTCGGATCTGAATAGAGGTCACATTTGATACCGTGAAATCTCATCTTAATGTACACTTAGCCTTTTTGTGAGAGGTATAACTACAAAGTTATACCTCAGTTATATGCTCAGTCTGTTATTGTTGCTTTTTTTTTTAAAAACTGTTTAAAATTTCACCTTAGGGTAGGCAATTTTAAAATATCATTGTCTCAATCCTCTGAAAACATTTTTAATTTTTTATTTTATGTTGGAGTATAGTTGATTTACAAAACTGCAATAGTTTCAGGTGTACAATAAAGTGATTCAGTTATACATGTACATATGCCCAGTTTTTCAGATACTTTTCCCTTATAGGTTATTACAGAATATTGAGTAGAGCTCCCTGTGCTGTCCAGTAGGTTGAAAACGTTGCCAGTCATTTCTATTCAACTTATCTTCATTTTATTTGCTTTTCTATAGAAATGCCATTTAAATGCAGCCAAATTGTTTTAAAAGTAAATGGAAATAATTTTTTAGGGTGTCTACTAATAAGCCCTGGAAAATAATAATTTGGCTGTAATAAGAACTCAAAAGAAATACTTAATGTTCTTTCTAGAAGTAAACAGGACTGTGGTTGAGCAGTATTTCAGTCATGGTAACATTCATTTCCCCAGCTAAAATCTGGTTAGTGAAAGGGTAATTTTTAACTTGTACTGTGGCATTTCAACCACTCAGAAGTGTCCACAGGAATCTAGAGCAGATGGTAGAAAATGACAAGTGATTCTAAGAAAAAAAAAAAATTAGTGACCCATCCCTCAGTGAGACAGCAGGTCCACAAACCATCACGATATGTTCATCAAAAGTCCAAGTCAGCATTCCTTTCTTAGCTTAAAAATGTACCATTAAAACAACTCAGAATTTACCTGCCCCCAAACAAATTCTAGAATCATTTTGTCACTGGCTTAATCCACGAATGACAAAAAACACCAATGTTCTCATGAGATTTTGCTTCAAAATATATTTTAAAGATTATCGAGTGTAAAACTCAATTTCAGAAGAAAGTAGACTAAAACCCTTATGCCCAGATCAGAGTGGTCATCTTCAGGGTTGTCCTCAGGGTTCACTCAATGGTATCACTGCTGAGAAAGTTCTGGAAACTTTCCAGAACCCCAGGTATATTCTCTAAATGTCCTCAGGGGTGTCAAATCTTTCTTTGTTTGGAGCTTTGCTTTCCAGAAACAAGTTAAAGTTTACTCTTTGAGCACTGTGGGTGGTCCACCTGAGTAACACTAGATTTAAAGCTCAGTTTAGACTTGTAGGACGGATCTCCTTGTGTGGCTTGTAAATCAATTCTCAAAGCAACCCCGGAAGAGTTTTTGACGTGTCTTAAGCAAAGCAAAGATCATAGGCAGGAAGTACAGCTTCCCAAAGTGGCTGTTTTAAAGTGACATTAATCTGGCTAGAAGTCACAGGGCATGTAAAAGCGAAATCAGTGTGAATTTATAGCCATGGCTGAAACACACACAATGCTGAAGGTGAACTGCTTTAGGGAAACATAAAGAAAACTTTAAAATGCTTTGCTTTCGAATCACATGCTTAGAGAGAAAATCATGTGACTGTCTTCCCCACCACACAC
>SJYF01000013.1:1089180-1107867 GCA_006410515.1 Procapra przewalskii | reverse complement strand
GCTTTCTGCCATAAGGGTGGTGCCATCTGCATATCTGAGGTTATTGATATTTCTCCCCGAAGTCTTGATCCCGGCTTGTACAGTTCTGTGGATTCTGACAAATGAACAGTCATAGAGACACCACCAGAATCAAGATGGCAAATGTTTCCACTACTCCCCAAAAGTTTCCTAATGCCCCTCTGAAGTCACAAGATACAACATTTTGGAGGTGAACCAAAATTCAACTCGAAGTGTCTCAGTTGGGAAGCCAGATATTTTTTTCGCCTAGAAGGAGGCTGTTTGCGGAAATCAGCTGTGCACCAAGGAACTAGCTTGTTTTCATCGCTTGTTTTTGCTGCTGTTTCTTCCTATCTGTTATCTTTGCTGTTCTTCCCAAGTAGTCTATTGGCATAAGTGATTTTAGCTGGGAGGATTGGGTTTTTTGCTTTGCAGATTTACTTTAGATTTAAATGAGAATTAGATTGAATTACAATGGGACAAAAAGCACTCATTTAACTCAGAGCCTAAATTCTAAAACAACAAAACATTGCTGACTAAGAAGGAAAAAAGAAGTGGGTGGGTACCTAGTGGTAGGCAGAGGGCTTGGGACTGTGCTCAGTAGCATGGACTCTGGGAGGCCTCGGACTGCAGCCCACCAGGCTCCCCTCCCCATAAGAAGTTTCAGGGAAGAATACTAGAGTGAGCTGCTATTTCCTACCCCGGGTGATCTTCCCGACCCAGGGAGTGAGCCCTCACCTCCTGGGTCTCCTGTGTCGGTAGGCAGAGTCTTTATCGCTGAACCACCAGGGACGCGCAGACCAGCTGCTAGAATTTACTTAATTCTTGTGTGAGGAGGCAGGCGGGGTGACTGTTGCCAGGTTGGGGGAGGGGGAGGGGCAGGTCACCCTCTTGGGTGCCCACTGCCCTTCTGGGAATTCTCACCGATAGGGCCACAGAAACTCTCCAGGAACAAACTCATACTGGAGCAAACAAATGCTGCTGCGGCTGCTGCTAAGTCGCTTCAGTCGTGTCTGACTCATTGCAACCCCATGGACTGCAGCCCACCAGGCTCCTCTGTCCATGGGATTTTCCAGGCAAGAGTACTGGAGTGGGGTGTCATCGCCTTCTCCGAAACAAACGCAGGATACAAATGTACTTTCACAAATACTGTCACCTGGAGTTACATCGCCACCTACAAACACGTAAGGATGCAAATTCTCCTGGAATTTTCATCTCTTTAAAGATCTTTTATTTCAGAACACTGGCAACAGTCAGGGTCCTTGGTGGCACTAGATGCAATTCTCTTTGGCTTTTGTGGAAATGCTAGTTTGGCTTTTCATCTGGGGCTGTCTGAAGGTCTGAGGTGTGTTGAGAGGGCTAGTTAAAACATTGTTTTTATGAAAAGGCTAGTGTGGTCTTTCATCTGGGGCTGTGTGAAGGTCTGGGGTGTGCTGAGAGAGCTAGTTAAAACATTGTTTTTTCACGCTCTGTTGTTTCTCGAGGCTGACGCACAGGGATGCCTTTGGCAAGGGGAAGGCCTGCCTGTCTAGACGACCTAGGTCTCTGATTTAAATTTAGCAAGATGCCTAGAAGTAGTTCATCCTGAGTGATCAGTGGAAATCAAGATGAAGAAGAAATAGTGTTACCTGGCTCTTGCAGGGGCGTTTGCAAAATGCTTTTGTATCAAAGTGACTCGATAGTAAGCCTCAGAACACCCACCTGAAAATGATTTAAACTTGGTGTGCTTGTTAAGTCACTTCAGTCGTGTCCGACTCTGTGTGACCATGGACGGCAGCCTGCCAGGCTCCTCTGTCCTTGGGATCCTTTAGGCAAGAAGACTGGAGTGGGTTGCCATGCCCTCCTGCAGGGCATCTCTCCGACCCAGGGATGGAACCCAGGTCTCAAGTCTCCAGCGTTGGCAGGCGGGCTTCTTTACCAGTAGCGCCACCTGGTGGACGTTGTTATCTCACTGGGTAAGAACCCCGTGGGTCCGGGAAGCCAGCCTTCCCTGGAAGACTGTGATGTCTTCCAGGGCGGAGGCTCATAAGTGCAGACTCCCTTACAAGCCTACTTTCCCTCTCAGATCCTTGTCACTGTGTCTGAGTGCTCTGAGAAAAGTAGAGAAGGAGCCGGTTGTTGCTGTGAAGGTAAAGCTCAACCTGGGTTGGCGAGGAGTCATCTCATGTATGAGAGCAAACAGTCCAAAACCAGGGTAACGAAACGTCACACTGGCCGCCAAGCCAAGAAATGGCATCTCTGGTCTGCGGAGTGAACTTTATGTGACGTTCGCTCACCACGTGCCACGCACTCTTCTACATTTATTACCTATATAATCTAGCTTTTGTTATTTTTTAATGATGTTTTTTCCACTTTATTTATTAATGTGGCCACGCTATGGAGGATCTTAGTTCCTTGACCAGGGAGCGAACCTGTGCCCCTGCAGTGGAAGCACGGACCTTAGCCACTGGACCACCAGGAACTCCCTTCTATCATCTAGCTTTTTAACAACATGCTGCAGTGAGTACTATTATCACCCCTGTTATACACAAGCTCACACAGCCTATGTCTGCTTCTCAGTCTGCATTTTTAACAAGAATGCTTTGGGGTGAAGGTCACGGATTAAGAGACAGGCACACCGGTGTGGCCAGTTAGCCTCTTCTCCAAAGCAAGGCTCTGTCTACTGCAGAAGCAAAACCTTGGGAGAAACCAGACCACTGTTTTCCTAGCTGGTTCACACTACTTAACATATCCAATTAATTCTCAGCCCTTTTCGGATTCTAAATGCAAGTGTGTGTGTGTGTGTTGGGAGTAATTGATTGGAGAGGGTTAACTATACAGTGTATTAAAAAGCAGAGACATCACTTTGCTGACAAAGGTCTGTAGAATCAAAGCTATGGTTTTTCCAGTAGTCATGTGTGGATGTGAGGGTTGGACTCTAAAGGAAGCTGAATGCCGAAGAACTGATGCTTTTGAATTTTGGCTCTGGAGAAGACTCTTGAAAGTCCCTTGGACAGCAAGGAGATCAAACCAGTCAATCCAAAGGAAATCAACCCTGAATATTTATTGGAAGCACTGATGCTAAAGCTGAAGCTCCAGTACTTTGGCCACCTGAGGCAAAGAGCTGACTCATTGGAAGAGATCCTAATGCTGGGAAAGACTGAAGGCGGGAGGAGAAGGGGACGCCAGAGGATGAGGCAGTTGGGTGGCATGGACTCAATGGACTTGCGTTTGAGCAAACTCTGGGAGACGGTGAAGGACAGGGAAGCCTGGCATGCTGTGGTCCACGGGGTTGCAGAGTCGAACATGACTGACTGAACAACAAAAAAACCTATTTATAATACAAGAATTGTGCTCATTTATCTATTCTTAAAGATGTTTGACTTGGAAAACAGGACAGAGCCCCCCAAACAGCTCAAGCTAACTTCTACTTTCCCTTTTATGAAATAAAATGGTTGCTTTACAGCCTGGCTCCCCTTGTCTTTATTCTCTAGAGCATTATTCATTCCCAATCTTAAAGAAGCGTCAAAAGGAGCAATCAACCAAGATGTGCTTCCAAAAAATGGGAACTGCATTTCTGTGCGTAGCATTACCCATTTTCCTTTCTATTTCCCTGCTACTCACTTTGCCTTTTCCAGTCTGTCTGTTTCTTTGGTCTCAGAACAAATGTCTTGGCAGAATTTGTTTGCCCAGGTTTGCAGTTCCCTGCTAGAAATCATGGAAATGGCAACCCACTCTAGTGTTCTTGCCTGGAGAAGCCCATGGACGGGGAAGCCTGGTGGGCTCCGTCTCTGGGGTCGCACAGAGTTGGACACAACTGAAGCGACTCAGCAGCAGCTAGAAATCAATTGTTGTGTATTTGGATTGTTGTTATGTGTAGACAGTGCTGTTATGACTAGACAGTGCTTCAAAGTTACCTGTGTGTGCCAGGGACCAGAATGAGTATTGTAACGTGATTTCGGGGGAGCACTTGTGTTCTGAAACAGGTGGAGAGTCATGAACTGAAGGGAGGCGGATCAGGTGGCGAAAGGATGAAGACCCTCAGCTGAGCGGCTCCCACTGGTGCCGAGATCCAGCCTCCAGCCTCAGGTGGGGAGGCCTGCTCAGGAAAGACTTGCTCTGGGATCTTTTACAGGCGGCGCTCGCTGTTGCTCTGGGGAATCGCGGCAGCTCTAGAGGCGAGGCCATTGTTAGCTGAGGCCAGGAGATGGCGCTGTGAGCCCAACAGAAAGAACCATCTCCGCGGATACCCGTGCTCAAGCTAGTCGCTCAATCGTGTTCGGCTCTCTGCGACTGCAGGGACTGTAGCCTCCCAGGCTCCTCTGTGCATGGGATTCTCCAGGCAAGAACACCGGACTGGGTTGCCATGCCCTCCTTCAGGGGATCGTCCCAACCCAAGGACTGAGCCTGGGTCTCCTGCGCTGTAGGAGAATCTTCTTTACCATCTGAGCCGCCAGGGAAGATCAGCTGATAAAAGCCCGCAAATGCATGGCCTAGGGGTTTTTCCAATTAGCTTCCTCGTGGCCTCCGTGGCTTCCTCACACCCCACAGGAATGTCCGTGCCAGAGCGTGTAAGAATCCTTGCCTTCCTCAACCTCTCGGGGCTCAGCCCCCAGACACACGTGGTATAAAACTAACCCGGGAAGGCTGAACCAGCCTGTGAGGTTCCAGTTTTGCTGAAAAGGGAATCTTGCAGGGGTTGGGAGGAGGAGGTGACTTAGGAAGGTTTTCTGGAACACTGACTATCACAAGAGATAGCCTGGCATAAATGACGAAGTCGGGTGTGGGCGAACAAGAAAAAAACAGATGAATCCAAAGCAAACAGCAAACAGGTTGCTGCTGCTGCCGCTGCTGCTAAGTCGCTTCAGTCATGTCTGACTCTGTGCGACCCCATAGATGGCAGCCCACCAGGCTCCCCCGTCCCTGGGATTCTCCAGGGAAGAACACTGGAGTGGGTTGCCATTTCCTTCTCCAATGCATGAAAGTGAAAAGTGAAAGTGAAGTCGCTCAGTCATGTCCGACTCTTAGCGACCCCATGGACTGCAGCCCACCAGGCTCCTCCGTCCATGGGAGTCTCCAGGCAAGAGTACTGGAGTGGGGTGCCATTAAATCCTGGAGCAGCTCCAGGGAGCCTCTC
The DNA here is from genome assembly GCA_006410515.1 of Procapra przewalskii. Taxonomy (NCBI): domain Eukaryota; kingdom Metazoa; phylum Chordata; class Mammalia; order Artiodactyla; family Bovidae; genus Procapra; species Procapra przewalskii. Next base: position 1,102,754 of record SJYF01000013.1, on the reverse strand, counting down.
AACTTCTTCCCTCGTACCATGATCGCGTTTTATTCCACTTTGTCCCCAGAAAGTCTGATCGCTTTGATAGTGGGATCGTTCCATGGAAAATTCTCCTCCGGACAAAATCAGCCTCAATCTTTTGATCACGCTGTCTCCATCACGGTTTCTTTCTCACCTGTAACCCGTGTTAGGACGCCCTGTGCGCTCTTGCTTTCTGAGATCGGTTATAGAGAGCACAGCTCCAGAGGAATGCAGCTTGCTCCAGCCCAGAGAGGGCGTCCGCTCTCGATCGGCTCCACGCACGTCTCATATCTGGTGAGTTACATGTGGAGGCTGTTTACTCACAAGAGATCATCCCTCTTCCCCAGGCCTGTTTTCAGTCTCATCCTGATTTCCACCTTCACCCTCCCACCCTGGCCAATCAGCTGTGCTTATCAAGCATCACTTGATTAGAAAGATACAGCCACAGGGGAAAACACATTCAAAAATGCACTGACTTATCTGAGAGCTTGAAGGACACTCTTAGCATGCCTTTGCCTGACGCTAACAGAAGGCTGATTAAAAATAGAGCGGGCTGGACCCAGGATCAGATCTACTAGATCAGAATTTCCAGAGTCAGGGCCTGTAATCTACACTTTAAGTCCCCCAAGTGATTCTTATCATCAAGAAGCAGACTCAGATACAGAGAGCAAACTATTCTAGTAGTTACCAGTGGGAACGGGAGGGGGAGGGGCAAGTGGGAGGAGGGGATTAAGAGGTACAAACTGTTATTAATACGTATAAAATTAGCTACAGCATATATTGTACAGCACAAGGAATATATCCAATATTTTATAATAATGAAATGGTTGTTTAGTCCCTAAGCCGTGTCTGACTCTTTGCAACCCCATGAACTGCAGCACGCCAGACTTCCCTTCACTGTCTATGGGAGTTTGCTCAAATTAAGGTCCACTGAGTTGGTGAGGCCATCCAGCCATCTCATCCTCTGTTGCCCCTTCTCCTCCTGCCCTCAATCTTTCCCAGAATCAGGGTCTTTCATTTAGTTGGTCAGTAACTAAATGGAGTGTTCAGTTCAGTTGCTCAGTTGTGTCCGACTGTTTGCGACCCCATGAATCTCAGCACACCAGGCCTCCCTGTCCATCAACAACTCCCAGAGTTCACTCAAACCCATGTCCATTGAGTCAGTGATGCCATTCAGCCATCTCATCCTCTGTCGTCCCCTTCTCCTCCTGTCCCCAATCCCTCCCATCATCAGAATCTTTTCCAGTGAGTCAACTCTTCACATGAGGTGGCCAAAGTATTGGAATTTCAGCTTCAACATCAGTCCTTCCAATGAACACCCAGGGCTGATCTCCCTCAGAATGGACTGGTTGGATGTCCTTGCAGTCCAAGGGACTCTCAAGAGTCTTCTTCAACACCGCAGTTCAAAAGCATCAATTCTTTAGCACTCAGCTTTCTTCACAGTCCAACTCTCACATCCATACATGACCACAGGAGAAACCATAGCCTTGACTAGATGGAACTTTGTTGGCAAAGTAATGTCTCTGCTTTTCAATATGCTATCTAGATTGGTCATGGGAGAAGGCAATGGCACCCCGCTCCAGTACTCTTGCCTGGAAAATCCCATGGATGGAGGAGCCTCGTGGCTGTAGTCTATGGGGTAGCTAAGAGTCGGACACGACTGAGCGACTTCACTTTCACTTTTCACATTCATGCATTGGAGAAGGAAATGGCCACCCACTCCAGCGTTCTTGCCTGGAGAATCCCAGGGACACAGGAGCCTGGTGGGCTGCTGTCTATGGGGTCACAGAGTCGGACATGACTGAAGTGACTTAGCAGCAGCAGCAGCAGGGTTGGTCATAAGTTTCCTTCCAAGGCTGCAATCACCATCTGCACCGATTTTGGAGCCCCCCAAAGTAAGGTCACACACTGTTTCCACTATTTCCTCCTCTATTTCCCATGAAGTGATGGGAGTAGATGCCATCATCTTAGTTTTCTGAATGTTAAGCTTTAAACCAACTTTTTCACTCTCCTTTTTCACTTTCATCAAGAAGATCTTTAGTTCTTCACTTTCTGCCATAAGGGTAGTGTCATCTGCACATCTGAGGTTATTGATATTTCTCCTGGCAATCTTGATTCCAGCGTGTGCTTCTTCCAGCCCAGCATCTCTCATGATGTACTCTACATAGAAGTTAAATAAGCAGGGTGACAATATACAGCCTTGATGTACTCCTTTTCCTATTTGGAACCAGTCTGTTGTTCCATGTCCACTTCTAACTGTTGCTTCCTGACCTGTATATAGGTTCTCAAGAGGCAGGTCAGGTGGTCTGACATTCCCATCTCTTTCAGAATTTTCCACAGTTTCTTGTGATCCATACAGTCAAAGGCTTTGGCATAGTCAATAAAGCAGAAATAGATGTTTTTATGGAACTCTCTTGCTTTTTTGAGGATCCAGTATATGTTGGCAATTTGATCTCCAGTTCCTCTGCCTTTTCTAAAACCAGCTTGAACATCTGGAAGTTCATGGTTCACATCCTGTTGAAGCCTGGCTTGGAGAATTTTGAGCATTACTTTGCTAGCATGTGAGATGAGTGCAATTGTGTGGTAGTTTGAGCATTCTTTGGCACTGCCTTTCTTTGGGATTGGAATGAAAACTGACCTTTTCCAGTCCTGTGGCCACTGCTGAGTTTTCCAAATTTGCTGGCATATTGAGTGCAGTGCTTTCACAGCATCACCTTTCAGGATTTGAAACAGCAAATGGAGTGTAACCTTTAGCAACTGTGAACCATTACGCTATGCCCCTGTGACTTATAACATGCATCAAGTATGGTGATTGTGGTATAGAGAGTAGTAGGGTTAGTTGCCCAGTCGTGTCTGGCTCTCTGTGACCCCGTGGACTGTAGCCTCAGGCTCCTCTGTCCATGGGATTCTCCAGGCAAGAATACTGAGTGGGCTGCCATTTCTTTCTCCAGGGGATCTTCCTGACCCAGGGACCGAGTCCACGCCTCCCGTGTCTCCGGCACTGACAGGTGGATTCTTTGCCATACTTTTCTATTGCAGCTGTAACATTTGAAAATGAGTTGCTGGCATCATAACACTTCACCCCCAAACTATTCAGCCTGTGCTTCCTGAGACTAACGCAGCCTCCTACATAAACATTACATGAATGCTGTTCCTAAGAAAACTAACGTTAATTCCTTAGCATTAGCTAATATACACTCCATATTAAGATTTCCCCAATTGTCCCCAAATGCCTCTCCATAGCGATTCTATTTTCTGATCCAGGATTCAGTCTAGGTTCATGGCTGTACTGCTGTCTTTATCCTCCGGAGTCTCTTCTAATCAAGAACAGGCCTCTCGTTTCGTTCTTCTTCTTCTTCTTTTTTTTTTCATGATGTTGACATTTTGAAGTATCCAGGCCAACTGGTTTTGGAGAATGTCCTCTATCCTGAAACTGTCTGATTGTTTTCTTATGATTAAATCTGAGCTAAATACTCTTGCCGAGGATGCACGCTGGTGATGTTGCATGCTTGCTCCTCATCTCATCGGGCGCCTATCACACTGACATTTAGTCTGGTCACTTTCCTCAGGTGCTATTTACCAAATCGCTTCAAGGCAAGAATGTATTTTCCCTTTGTGAAGAGTGAGCAGTATATGAGGGGTCCTTTGAGTCTGTGTGGATCACAAGTTCTCCAATAATCTTACACATGTTTTTACTGTCCATTGGTGATCTCTGCCTGAATCAATCCAGGGAAGCTGCAAAATGGTGATTTTCCTCTACTTTTATTTCTGTTTCCAGTTATCAGCTGGTATTGTCCTGTAAAGAACACTAAGCTGTCCTAAGACAGGGCCGTCTTCAGTTTTATTCATGGATTGTACACCAGGCAACTGCGACTATAGTAAACTCTTCATAGATATTTGAATTCCATAAATGAATGAATGTTGCCCACTTTTGTTTTCTTTGTTTTCACTTCTTATTAAGCAGTTTTGATCACTTTTACAGAGAGAAGTATTGAGGGAATACTTGAAAAAGTGGATGAAAACCAAATCTCTTGTATAAGCAAGTTATACTTTAGTCTGGGAAAACAAGCTGTTGATTTAGTTTATACTGAAAAACAAACTGATATATAAGCGCAGTTTAAAAGTGAAATAGTCAGATCACTAAAACTGAAAACCACCATACCCTTTGCCTAACTCTCTTCAATATTGATTTTCCAGTCTTTAGATAAGATCATTTTTACCTAGTTTAGCAATTCCGTAGTATTTCTCCTCATAGTTTAATGAATTTATTTATTCTTATATTACTAATTCATATTTAATATTTTTTGGATATTGTCTAGTGACTTCCTTATTTAGAAGATTAATGTTTATTTCTCTTAAACTGTTTCCTCAATATTTCTGTTCTCTACACCTCTGTTCTCACCACTGTAAGCATGTGATAAGTTTTGGTTAAATCAACATTTATATGCACAGATGAGTCATGTATTATACTTTTTGTACAGCTTTTTATTTTCCTTGGAGATGATAACTGCCTTTTTTTTCATTCGCTTAGTTCTCTTTGTATCATTAATCTATCTCTAAACTCTCCGCCAGCAGAATACATCTCCTCTCCGTCATTTCAAGTACATCTCAGTTTCTTTCTGTTTTTGTTTTGAAGACAGCCCTTCTGGAGCCCTTCACTGACCTGCTGCAGCTGAGACTGCTCTCACGGCCGGCTGTAAAGCTGTTATCCCAGGATCTCCCCTTCCCGTTATTCTTCCTCTTCCTCTTTGGCTCATCCCACTTCCTGGATCCCATGTCATCTTTCTTGATCACCGTACTCATTCTGATGAAATTCGCACTCCCACAGCTTCCTGAGAAATAAGTGGGATGTAAAGAAGATGGGACCTTGCATATATGAAAAGGTCTTTAGTCTAGCTTCCTACTTGATTGACATGTGAACAGGATATAAAATTCTTAGTTGGAAATCATTCTCCTTCATAATTTCAAGGGAATTTCTTCATTTTCCGTCAGCTTACTGAGTTGTTTTGTGAAGCCTGTCTTTCTGTGAGACGTGTGTGTGTGTTTTCCCCTCTCTGAATGGTCTCAGGATCTCATTTTTGTACTCAGCCTTTTGGAATTTCACAGTGATCTCTCCTTGGTATTTCTAAGTAAATTCACTAGCCAGGTCCCTCAGGAGATTTGCTGAATCTGTAGACGCACATCCTTCAGTTAATTCCCTTGAGTTAGTTCTCTGTCTTTTCCTCTTCTACATTTATTACATTTCTCTCTTTCTGGATGTCTTATAATTATGATGTTGGACCTTCCAGACCGATCTAAACTTCTCTTCTCTTCTATTTTCTACTTCGTTAGCTTCATGTCCCTTTTTTTTCTGGTACATTTTCTCAGCCTCTCTCCCAAAACCTCTATTGATTTTTTGGGTTTTGCAACAATAGCTTTAATTTGTTTTCTTCTGCTTCCTGTTCTTAATCATGAATGCAGCACCTTCTGTTTTGTTTTTGTGCACTTCAGTGATTTTTTTAAAATAACGTGCTGCTTGCTCTTGCTGCCCTGGGTCTTCACTGCTGCGTTCAGGCCGCGCTCTCGGTGCAAGGTGGGGCTTCTCCCTGCCGTGGCTCCTTTGCTGCGGAGCACGGGTTCAAAGCACCCAGGCTTCAGTAGTTGCAGCTCGAGGGCTCAGTAGCTGTGGGCTGTGGGCTTAGTTGCCCCGTGGTGTGTGGGCTCTTTCTGGACCAGGGATCAAACCTGCGTCCCCTGCACTGGCAGGTGGATTCCTAGCCACTGCGCCACCAGGGAAGCCCTAATGACTTTTAAAGAAATTGTTCTCTTTCCTTCGTTGTCTCTCTTCCTCTACGGTACTTTATCTGCTTGGTTTGTCCCCTGTTCTTCCATGTTTCCTGCTTTCCTTACCTATCCACCGACCCTCACCTGTTCTTTCATAATTAGTAAGGCTCTCAGAGGATGACTGCAAACTCTGCGTGGTGGGAGAGAGTTTTCAACCTACAATTAATATTTTTTAACTCTACAAATGATAGACTCCTGGCATATCTGTTGGACACTGGAGTTGTTGGTAATGGAGAGGGGGAATCAGATAATAATATCCTTTTATTCCCCTTCTGAGCTTGAAACCAACTGAGGCATGCAAATGGGGAACAGAATGAGAGCTTTACTGCTGATAACGTGGTTGAAGAAGTGGCTTTCGACACATCCCCTAATGAGGACAATTCACACCCCTTCTAACTGACACAGAAAATCCAGGTCTCCTCCAAACAGGCAGGGCATGCCTGCACATTTCACCACACGGTGGAGAGTAACCCTTACCGTCCTTGCTCAGAAGAATGTCTGAAAGATCTGTACACTGATGCTCTGTTTGTTTCCATTCAGTCCTTCTGGGGCTCAAAAACTTATTTCGGTGAATTAATCCCTGCTTTAATCTCCTTGGAATATTACGTGAAGCTGTGCTTCTGTAGTTTAAGAGAGGATACAGTCCCCAACCCCCACCCCAAGGCTAAAATTTGAGCTTCCCGCCCTTTTCAGAACAGAAGCGTCAATCTCCATATTTTATTTCAATCCACAAGGTCATCCCTTGTGCCCATGCCTTAGTGTTCTCAGCTGAAATACGAAGACATTCGAGTTTTGGAGTTCAGTAAACCTCTCTACCCAAATTTGGAGCCAAATAACAAATAAGACATAGGAGACAAAACAAAATGAAGGTTAAAATGTCAATATTTTACTGATTGTTGATTGAAGAATGTGGGTGTGAGGCCCCTTGGCTTAACTGGCATCATTCCCCGGGCAAATTAATCAAATTCATTCAGGCTGGCACTGAAACAGAAGGGCGACCACAGGCTCCACATGTTGACCAGCAGACCCGAGTGTGCCCTCTGTGTGAGCAGTGAGGTCTGCCAGGAGCCCCTGCTGCCCGAAGCAGGGCCGAGCACACCCAGTCCCTTCTCTCAGCCTCGACAGTTAGCTCAGCCATCTCCCCTTTGGAGGAGAACTCAAGGGAGCAGAGAGAAGCCAGAAGTGGTTGTTCAGTCTCTCAGTCCTGTCTGACTCTTTGCAGCCTCATAGACGGAGCACACCAGGCTCCTCTGTCCTTCACTATCTCCTGGAGTTTCCTCAAATTCATGCCATCGAGTCCGTGATGCCATCAAACCATCTCATCCTCTGTCGTCCCCTTCCTCTCCCACCTTCAGTCTTTCCCAGCATCAGGGTCTTTTCCAGTGAGTCAGTTCTTCACATTGGGTGGCTAAAGTATTGGAATTTCAGCTTCAGCAATGAATATTCAGGGCTGATTACCTTAAGGATTGACTGGTTGGATCTTCTTGCAGTCCAAGGGACTCTCAAGAGTCTTCTCCAGCACCACAATTTGAAAGCATCAATTCTTTGGTGCTCAGCATTCTTTATGGTCCAATTGTCACATCTGTACATGACTGCTGGAAAAATGATAGCTTTGATTATATGGACCTTTGTCAGCAAAGTGGTGTCTCTGCTTTTTAATACATTGTGTAGGTCTGTCATAAAAAACTCAACATTCAAAAACTAAGATCATGGCATCAGGTCCATCACTTCATGGCAAATAGATGGGGAAACAGTGGAAACAGTGACAGACTTTATTTTCTTGGGCTCCAAAATCACTGCAGATGGTGACTGCAGCCGTGAAATTAAAAGACACTTGCTCCTTAGAAGAAAAGCTATGACCAACCTAGACTGTATATTAAAAAGCAGAGACATTACTTTGCCAACAAAGGTCCATCTAGTCAAAGTATGGTTTTTCCAGTAGTCATGTATGGATGTGAGAGTTGGACTATAAAGAAAGCTGAATGCCGAAGAATTGATGCTTTTGAACTGTGGTGTTGGAGAAGACTCTTGAGAGGCCCTTGGACTGCAAGGAGATCCAACCAGTCAATCTTGAAGGAGATCAATCCTGAATATTCATTGGAAGGACTGATGCTGAAGCTGAAGCTCCAATACTTTGGCCACCTGATGACTGACTCATTGGAAAAGACCCTGATTCTGGGAAAGATTAAAGGCAGGAGGAGAAGGGGACGACAGAGGATGAGATGGTTGAAGGGCATCACCGACTCAATGGACATGAGTCTGAGTGAGCTCCGGGAGTTGGTGGACACAGAAGCCAGGTGTGCTGCAGTCCATGGAGTTGCCAAGAGTTGGACATGACTGAGTGACTGATCTGAACTGAGGTTTGTCATAACTTTCCTACCAGAGAGCAAGTGTCTTAATATCATGGCTACAGTCACCATCCATAGTGATTTTAGAGCCCAGGAAAATAAAATCGGTCACGTTTCCACTTCTTTCCCATCTATTTGCCATGAAATGAGGGATTGGAGGCCACTATCTTAATTTTTTTAATGTTGGGTTTCAAGCCAACTTTTTCACTCTCCTCTTTCACCTGCATCGAGAGGCTCTTTAGTTCCTCTTTACTTTCTGGCATTAGAGTGGTATCACCTGCCTATCTGAGGTTGTTGATATTTCTCCTGAAAATCTTGATTCCAGCTTGTGGTCCATCCAGCCTGGCATTTTGCATGATGTACTCTGCATATAGGGAAAATAAGCAAGGTGGCAATATACAGCCTTGTCATACTCCTTTCCCAAGTTTAAACCAGTCTGTTGTTCTGTGTCTGGTTCTAATTGTTGCTTCTTGACTTGCAAACAGGTTTCTCAGGAGACAAATAAGGTGGTCTGGTACTCCCAGAATACCAGAGGGAGAGAGGGAAGCCAGAAAGTATTCTCCCATGCTTTCCATCCAGGGTGTGGTATGGAAATACTCTTACCTGTGAGAGACGTGAGGAGTAAAGAATAAGTGTTTACTCTGAACAGAAATCTTGGATTTTCCCAAATAACATTACATATGGAAACCATATAATTTAATCTCCAAACTGGGACATGTCTGGTGATTAATTATTCCAGGAATATGAACATAAACTGGGCTTCCCCAGCAGCTCAGCAGTAAAGAATCCACCTGAAATGTAGGAGACACAGGAGATGTGGTTTCCATCCCTGGGTGGGGAAGATGCCCTGGAGGAGGGCATGGCAACCCACTCCAATATTCTTGCCTGGGAAATCCCGTGGACAGAGGAGCCTGGCAGGCTATGGTCCATGAGGTCGCAAAGAGTTGGACACAATTGAAGTGACTGAGCATGCACAGAAGCATAAACTAGAATCACCCAGGGCAACCAGGAGGAAAAGTCGCTGCACTTAGAGTGGATGTGAGGATTCTCAGGGATCTCTTCTCTCTGGACTCACATTCTTCCATTTTCTCAAGTAGTTGCTAATGGATAGTCACTCTTCCCCGACCCTCTCCCTGAAAAGCTGCATGGCTCACAGGATCTTAGTTCCCGGACCAGGGCTTGAACAATATCTCCTGCAGGGGAAACCCAGAATCCTAACACTGGGTCACCAGGAAATTCCATGGATAGTCACACTTCTGTGGCCTTTTCCTCTGTATATTCCTTAGTCATCTCATAAGGAGGACAGAAAGAGAGAAAAAGTTAAATGTGTTCCAGTCATTTCAGCTATAATAGGCATTTTAAAATAAATGTTTGTTGAGTGAATAAGTATGTAAATAAAATTTTTAAATGTACTTGACAAAATTCTTTTCTGTGGAGATAGAGTCTCTATTAACTGAAGGGAAATAACAAATGAAAGGAAGAGAGAAAGAGAATGCTCACTGCGAAAATGTGACTTATTTAGCTTTGTTCTAGATTTGTGTGGATCCTGGTCCTGTCTCTCATCTAGCCAGGAAGTCACCAAAAGCCTATTTTTGGATGTTTAAAGAGAAACAACCTCCAGAAAGTTATTTACTATTATATGTTCTACAGTTGGGGGGGATTTTTATTTTCAGTTTTCATTTCCTGTTTCTTATCTTATGTTCTCAGATCGAGGCCATTCCTGGGCCAGAAGAGCATGTCTTAGCACAATCTGCCTCCTGCCATTTATCAAAACCATGTCTTGACTCTTTTCAGTTAATCAAAACCAGGAGGAAAAATTTCAGAAAAAGACTGAACTGTGTTTCTCACATCAGGAGTAGTGACTGTGTGATCAGCGGTGGTGTTGGTATTACAGAAAGAAACGTTTGGACTTTGGCCGGTGGTATGCAAGTTAAGGACTTTTAAAAGGATGCCAATTTAGGTATCAACTTATACTCTTGAAAATATAATATGATCCTATACACATATGCCAGGACTGTTGATAACAATAACAAAGTTGATCAACTTCAACCCCAAACAACTGTTCTAGTATTGAACTTGTTTTGTTTTTCACTGAATAGGAGGAGGTGAATTTAAGGTTTCCATTTGTGGTTTCCAAAAAAGAAAGCAACTTGGCAGGGAGAGTCTCTCACTAAGGGCAAACAAACCAGGCTGTGACATGAACCGGGTTTCCTTCTTGTCAGTGACAATTATATGTCAGCTGGGTGCCTCATTTATCTGTCGGAAGTTTCATGATGAGCAGCTGTGACCGTGGTAAACACTGAAACAAACTGTTATATTCTTTTTGGCTTAAACCACTTGGGGAACGAATGGTCAGTTTTCTATGGGAAAATAGAGTACCATCTTTCAGAAAATCTCTGATGGGTAGAAGGAACGGAGGGACAAGGATGATGGTTAACTTTCCTTGAATGTGTATTTTCTTGCCAGCACCATTAAAAGTACCTTACATTTCACTTATTTCTCATAACTCTGCCATTTTATAGAAGAAAAATCTGGGCTTGGAAAGATTAAGCCTCTTTACCAGGGTCATACAGCTGGCAATCAGTAGATGAGGGCTTTAAACTTTGGTTTGTTTGGATTTGAAGACCGATTTCCTAACTGCTTCTCCACGTGGCCTTACCTCCGCACCTAGGAAGCACCATCGAATCACTTTCTGCTGCTCTCTGTTTGTGGAGTTTCTTCCAAATCCCATTAATCTCCCACTAGGTCTCAAACCCATCTGTCTATTCCTAATTCCGATACACTCCTTATTCCATGTTGGGATCATATCACATTCCCACATGGTCTGCCTGTGTTTGCGATCTCCCCTCTCAATCCATTTTATACGTCACAGTCAGACCGACCTCCCTTTATTATCAGTTCCTTGTTAAAAGTCTTTTGGCAGCAGGCCACGCAGGATCTTAGTTCCCGGACAAGGGATTGAACCCTTAACGCCCTGCATCGGAAGCTCAGAGTCTTAACCGCTGGACTACAGGGAGGTTCCCCTTCATCACCCAACCAGGTGGACTGGTTGGATCCCCTTGCAGTCCAAGGGACTCTCAAGAGTCTTCTCCAACACCACAGTTCAAAAGCATCAGTTCTTTGCTTTGTTATGGTACAAGGGGTACTATTTAGTAACTGTCCATGCATGCTAAAGGGAAATGTGAATTGCACTTTGATTCTATATTGTGGTCAGTTCAAGAGGCAATGGAAGGAGGCAGACACTGTTCACACAGAGATGGAGTAAGAACTAAACGACCTTCTGAAACAGAAGTATTCACAGAAAGTTGAGGCCATGGGAGCCGGACCTGTAGGTTAAGAGGCAAAGAGGCATAGACACAGCCCCATTTTTTTGCACACCCGATTGTTGAAAACATGCCTATGAGAACGGGGCTACTTTCCATGGGAGCGCACACCCATGTTCAGCGGATTGAACTGCGGGCCAACGTGACGGCTAACATGTTTTCCTCCTTCAGAACAAAACGGTGAGAGGCAAGAGCTTCAAAGGAGCGAAAGTTAATCCAGTTCACAATCAAATGAACATGTTGTGGGTTCAGAGCCAGCTCAGAGTCTGAGCCAACTCTAGTCAGTCAGTGCCCTGCGTTTAACCAGCTGGAACGTTTTATAAGTACCATCCCCGCAATCCTTTGACATGAGGGCTCTGCCTCTTGTTGGGAAATATGCATCTCATCTCGTCATAAAAATGGAACACTATGTCCTTGGATTTGTTGTTCTCTAGAGGAGACTCTATTGTGCTATATGCCAGGAATATAATAATAAAGAGGGGTAAACACTGATTACACTGAATTTATTTCAGGCATGGAAGACTGGGAGACATTTATACAGAGTGATGGATAAATTAGGAGTATAAAGACTGTAGGCTCCACTCCCACGGTACCAATGTTTAAGAACAAACTCTCAATCACTCTTTTTTCCATGCCCAGAAATTCACCAAGACAGAACAAGCCGAGAGCAAAGGACCAGCTTCAGAAGAACTGTGATCGATTCAAGGTTTCTGAAACCAAAAGCTCAGTTATAGAGGAACTGCGACTAGGCTAGATATGAAACAGCATTCCAGGGCTTTTTCTCAAATGTATATACGCTTCTTTTTCTTTAGCCCTTGAAAAAAAATAAAGATTGACCCCTGTCTTGTACCACACATTTTATACGTGTTAAAAAAGAAAAAACAACCCAGACTGATTAGAAGTTTTAATGGAAAAAAATAAAACCACATGAGAACCAAAGGGAAATGCAGGGAAGGTAATGAAGAAAGAAAAATAAAGCAACAAAAAACATGGATGGATATTTATATAATCTTGAGGTGCAAATGGCTATTTGAAGACTAAAGCTGGAGGCAACGCTTATAAAGGAAATGAAACCTAGATTTGACTTTATTCAAGTTTAAAAGTTTGTTTTTTTTAAATTCAGGATTAAGCACCATAAACAAAGGCAAATCAAAAGAATGTATGCAAAATTCTCATTTCCTTTGGTCTCATATAATCCATTCAAGCTGGCTCCTGACAAAAGAAAAGGCACAGCAGATAAGGGCGTGGCCATCTCCCAGATTCCGAGGACAGGAGCGTCACTGGGCCCCAGGGAAGCGCCAGGCACAGGAGATAAGGGCCCAAGCAGTGTGATTCTGATTTTCTCATCTATGCTGATTGGTTATCTGTAATACATCTAAGAAGAGTAACTTCACATCTAGTATTTAGTTTCCCAAGGGTCCAGTTCTTCTAGAAGATTCATGATGAATGCTTGATTCTCCCCCCTTTCATTAAAGACATTTCGCTGAATGAATTGTTTTGGGTAGGAAGTCTCAAGATCTATGGTCAATCAGCTGGAGACACAGGATAGCCAATGCGATAACATCTGTCGGCGTCTGAAGGTCTCAGAACAAGAGTCAATGGCTTAGGTTCTAGTTTGGGTTTGAGAATGAAGGCAGGAGAAGACAGAAGTAGGAAGTCCTCCGCGGGGCTTCCCTGGTGGCGTGGGGTGGAGTCTGCCTGCCAATCCAGGAGACGCACGTCCAGTCCCTGGGTCGGGACGGTCCCCTCGAGAAGGAAACGGCAACCCGCTCCAGTGTTCTTGCCTGGAGAATCTTGTCCCGCGAGCGTGTGTTCCTCGGTTCTTTGTCTCATCACAACAAAGATTTGGAGCGACGGACGTTAATGCCCTCGGCGTGTCGCAGCTCTCGGGTCTTGGACCAACCGTGTCATAGCTCTTAGGCAAATCAGTGTTACAGCTCTATTTTATTTAGAAGATAGCAGGAGAATCCATCCTCGAAGCGCGAGGGCATGCCAACCCAAAGACTTAAAGAAAAGAGAGTGGAGGAGCGCATGGGGGAGGGAGAGAGAGGGAGAGAGAGAGAGGGAGAGAGAGAGA
>SJYF01000013.1:1070247-1082202 GCA_006410515.1 Procapra przewalskii | reverse complement strand
CACCTCATGCGAAGAGTTGACTTATTGGAAAAGACTCTGATGCTGGGAGGGATTGGGGGCAGGAGGAGAAGGGGATGACCGAGGATGAGATGGCTGGATGGCATCACTGACTCAATAGACGTGAGTCTGAGTGAACTCCGAGAGATGGTGATGGACAGGGAGGCCTGGCGTGCTGTGATTCATGGGGTCGCGAAGAGTTGGACACGACTGAGCGACTGAACTGAACTGAACTGAAGCAAGTTGCACTCTCTGAGTTAAACACACCTACAGGGAATTTTTTTAAAATATTCTTTCCCATTATGATTTATTACAGGATATTGACTATATCCCTGAGCTATACAGTAGAGTCTTGCTGTTCATCCATCGTATATATAATAATTGGTATCTGCTGACCCCAAGCTCCCGATTCCCACACCCCTTTCCAGTTGGCAACCACAAGCCTGTCCTCCATGAGTCTGTTTCTGATTTGTGGATAAGTTCATTTGTGTCGTATTTTAGATGCCACATGTGAGTGATATCACACAGTATTTGTCTTCTCCACCTGGCTTTTCCACTTCGTACGGTAATGTCAAGGTCTATCTCTTTTACTGCAAATGGCATTATTTCCTTCTTTTGAATGGCTGAATAGTGTTCCACTGTGTATGTACCATATCTTCTTTATCCGTTCACCTGTCGATGAACATTTAGGTTGCTTCCATGTCTTGGCTATTGTAAACAGTGTTGCTGTGAATGTGGGGGGTGTGTGTATCTTTTTCAACTAGAACCTTCTCCAGATATTTACCCAGGAGTGGGCTTTCTGGATCACACAGTAACTCTCTTTTTAGTTTTTTGAGGAACCTCCATCCTGCTCTACAGTAGCTGCACCAATTTCCATTCTTTACATTCTCACCAACAGGGAAGGAGGGGGCAGGGGCACTGTCCTTTTTTCTTTTTAATAGGCTACAGAGAGGGCTGTAACAGTCAGTCTCTGACCTAGCGCATTAATGGCACACCAAGTATTTAGAAAACGTGAAGATCCTTAAATCCCACAATCAAATCGACAGAACAACAGACTCTCTAGATTGAAAAAGAAAAAGACAGTGGACTATGATGGGCGAGTGAGACGGAGCAGCTCATCATTGTGTGTGCGCAAGTGCCCATGTGGCAGGAGTCACACGCGCCGTGTTTTCAAGGCCCAGGGCCCTGGGGTGTCACGAGTCAGTGCAGCCACTGGTGTGCGCGTCTTAGGGGTGAACGCTTTTCCTGCCGTGCGCTCTTGGCTCCATATGGAGAGCCCTAGTGAACAAGATGGGGCTAAATCTGTGCAGCACAGGGAGAGCAGCATCCTGCTCTGGGAAATTAAATGGCACGAAAATGTGTTCAGGGCTTCCCCGGTGGCTCAGTGGTAAAGAATCTTCCTGCCAATGCAGGAGACAAGGGTTTGATCCCTGGGTCGGGAAGATCCCCTGGAGAAGGAAATGGTAACTCACACCAGGATTCTTGCCTGGAGAATCCCATGGACAGAGGAGCCTGGTGGACTGCAGTCCATGGGGTTGTGAAAAGAGTCGGACCCGACTGAGCAACTAAACAGCAACAGCAAAATGTATTGAGGGAATGCTCAGAGTCTGGGATGGCGCATCAACATCTAGTGCCTGCAGTATTTGCAGAAGTAACTTCGAGAGAAAGGAAAGGAGAGACTGCACGGGGAAGGTGAGAAGAGAGTGAAGTAGACTGGAGAGGCCAGACCCCAACGTGCGGCGTCTCCTGTGAACCCTCACGGTGGCAGACAGTGCTGATCCACTTGGATTTGTCCTCCCTAGGAAAGCCCTAAGTTTCCTCCGTGCCTTTTCCACCATCCAGACTTCCTTGTTCTAGCCTTATTTTCCTAAGTCTCAGCGTTTCCCCAACATCCTGATAGGTGACTCTCTTCCTTGATAACTCTGTGAGAAGAGGTGTTAATGGCTGATCCTAGGGAGACGTCAAACCCTTGCGGAGCACATCTACATTTTAATTGTGACCTTAAATGCCTTAACCCAAAGGAAAAAGACAAAAAACCGGCTAAGGCGAGACTCTTGGGCACTACCAGAGGACCAGTGGGAAAGCTCATGTCCATTGAGTCAGTGATGCCATCCAACCATCTCATCCTCTGTTATCCCCTTCTCCTCCTTCCTTCAGTCTTTCCCCAAATCAGGGTCTTTTCAAATGAGTCAGCTCTTCGCATCAGATGGCCAAAATATTGGAGTTTCAGCATCAACATCAGTCCTTCCGATGAACACCCAGGGCTGGCTTCCTTTAGGATGGGCTGGTTGGATCTCCTTGCAGTCCAAGAGACTCTCAAGACTCTTCTCCAACACCACAGTTCAAAAGCATCAATTCTTCTGCATCAACTCTCACATCCATACGTGACCACTGGAAAAACCATAGTCTTGACTAGAGGGACCTTTGTTGGCAAAGTAATGTCTCTGCTTTTTAATATGCTGTCCAGGTTGCTCATAACTTTTCTTCCAAGGAGTAAGCGTCTTTTAATTTCATGGCTGCATTCACCATCTGCAGTGATTTTGGAGTCCCCCAAAATAAAGTCACCACTGTTTCCACTGTTTCCCCATCTATTTCCCATGAAGTGATGGGACTGGATTCCATGATCTTCATTTTCTGAATGTTGAGTTTTAAGCCAACTTTTTTGCTTTCCTCTTTCACTTTCATCAAGAGGCTTTTTAGCTCCTCTTCACTTTCTGCCATAAGGGTAGTGCCATCTGCATATCTGAGGTTATTGATATTTCTCCCGGCCATCTTGATTCCAGCTTGTGCTTCCTCCAGCCCAGCGTTTCTCATGATGTACTCTGCATAGAAGTTAAACAAGCAGGGTGACAATATACAGCCTTGACGTACTCCTTTTCCTATTTGGAAGCAGTCTGTTGCTCCATGTCCAGTTCTAATTGTTGCTTCCTGACCTGCATATGGGTTTCTCAAGAGGCAGGTCAGGTGGTCTGGTATTCCCATCTCTTTCAGAATTTTCCACAGTTTGTCGTTATCCACACAGTCAGAGGTTTAAATTGTCCTTTATTTTGTACATAGTACTTAACAGGCTATCTTGATGGTAATGGATGCTCATAAAGATGCTTGGTGCTGAAGAATGGCTGTTTCAGCCCAAACCATCCTTCTCCCTTGGAGTAGTGACCATTTTCCAACATTCACCTTCAGCCAGCAGATGAAATGTGATTCTAAGCAAACGCAATTTATGCTCGCTCTTTACTCAGAGCTTAATTTGTTGTCACATTTTTGGGTTAACTTTTGAAAGCCCAGAGATTACACGTTAGGGATGATTTTCTTGGGCGAAAGCCAGTGCTCTTTGGGATGTCAGTGTCAGAGAAATTTGAGACTTTTATCTCCTTGAGCAAAGCTTTTATCACCTCATCAAAAGGTGGCTGTCATCTGCTCAGATGAGAAGCAGATAGCTCAGTCTTCCCAAGGGTGGACCGGTGGCTTCTTTTGAAGGCTCTCTTGAGATACAGAAACCACAGAACCGGCTTTGGGCAGGAGGTGAAAAAATTCACAGAAATGTGACAATGTGGTGCCATTAATACGATGGTTTTCAGGATTGTGGGTTTAGAACTTCAGCCTCCTGGCTGAGACCCCTAACTCCCTCTGGGGGGCTGACTCAGGGGCCAAATTATTGCATATTTACATACAGACTCACTTCTGAGGGGCTCTCTTCCACCCTCTAACAGTATTTATAACCCCTAAGCCTTATTCCTTTACTTTTTGATACTTCACTGTGTTTACTCTAAGATGTTCCCAACCATAGCCACAACAGAGTAGCCAGCTTCAGGAAATTGACTACTAATGCCACGATGTTATCCAGTTTCTAATCCATCTTCTAGCATTGTCCATCACCCCAGTAACGTCTCAGAGCGTGCAGACTATGGTCACAGCGTGGGTTTTGTTGTCACTGAGTCTCTTTTATTCTGGAACGTTTTCCCAACCTCTCTTTGTCATTCAGGACACTGACATTTTTAAGAATGTAGGTCACTTGTTTTATAGACATTCCCTCCAGTTGGCTGTGTTGGGTGCTTCCTGAGAATTACCTTAGGTAGATTCTGAGGACTCTTCCATGAAAAGTCAGAAATCACAGACTCTTCCAATGGCTTCTCCAGTCTCATCTCAGTTTGGCTCAGTCACTCAGTCATGTCTGACATGTCCAGCTCATGTCCATGGACTGCAGCACACCAGGCCTCCCTGTCCATCACCAACTCCCGGAGCTTGCTCAAACTCATGCCCATTGAGTCGGTGATGCCATCCAACCATCTCATCCTCTGTCATCCCCTTATCCTCCCACCTTGAATCTTTCCCAACATCAGGGTCTTTTCAAACAAGTCAGTGGCCAAAGTATTGGAGTTTCAGCTTTAGCATCAATCCTTCCAATGAACACCCAGGACTGATCTTTAGGATGGACTGGTTGGATCTCTTTGCAGTCCAAGGAACTCTCAAGAGTCTTCTCCAACACCACAGTTCAAAAGCATCAATTCTTCAGCCATCAGCTTTCTTTATAGTCCAGCTCTCACGTCTATACGTGACCACTGGAAAAACCATGATTTTGACTAGATAGACCTTGTTGGCAAAGTAATGTCTCTACTTTTTAATATGTTGTCTGTGTTGGTCATAGCTTTTCTTCCAAGGAGCAAGCATCTTTTAATCTCATGGCTGCAGTCACCATCTGCAGTGATTTTGGAGCCTAAAAATATAGTCTGACACTATTTCCAGTTTCCCCATCCGTTTGCCATGAAGTGATGGGACTGGATGCCATGAGCTTAGTTTTGTGAATGTTGAGCTTTGAGCCAACTTTTCACTCTCCTCTCACTTTCATCAAGAAGCTCTTTAGTTCTTCTTTGCTTTGTGCCATAAGGGTGGTGTCATCTGCATATCTGAGATTATTGTCATTTTTCCCAGCAGTCTTGATTCCAGCTTGTGCTTCATCTAGCCCAGCATGTTGCATGATATACTCTGCATAGAAGTTAAATAAGCAGGGTGAGAATATACAGCCTTGATGTACTCCTTTCCCAATTTGGAACCAGTCTATTGTTCCATGTCCACTTCTAACTATTGCTTCCTGACCTTCATACAGATATCTCAGGAGGCAGGTCAGGTGATCTGGTATTCCTACCTCTTGAAGAATTTTCCAGTTAGTTTTGATCCACACAGTCAAAGGCTTTGGCACAGTCAATAAAGCAGAAGTAGATGTTTTTCTGGAACTCTCTTGCTTTTTCAATGATCCAATAGATGTTGGCAATTTTATCTCTGGTTCCTCTCATTTTCTAAATCAGCTTGAACATCTAGAAGTTCATGCTTCACATCCTGTTGAAGCCTGACTTGGAGAATTTTGAGCATTACTTTACTAGCGTGTGAGATGAGTGCAATTGTGTGGTAGTTTGAGCATTCTTTAGCATTGCCTTTCCTTGGGATTGGAATGAAAACTGACCTTTTCCAGTCCTGTGGCCACTGCTGAGTTTTCCACATTTGCTGGCATATTGAGTGAAGCACTTTCACAGCATCATTTTGTAGGATCTGAAATAACTGGAATTCCACCACCTCCATTAGCTTTGTTCATAGTGATGTTTCCTAAGGCCCACTTGAATTTGCATTCCAGGATGTCTGGCTCTAGGTGAGTGATCACACCATCGTGATTATCTGGGTCGTGAAGATCTTTTTTGTATGGTTCTTCTGTGTATTCTTGCCACCTCTTCTTAATATCTTCTGCTTCTGTTAGGTCCAGACCATTTCTCTCCTTAATTGTGCCCATCATTGTATGAAATGTTCCCTTGGTATCTCTAATTTTCTTGAAGAGATCTCTAGTCTTTCCCATTCTATTATTTTCCTCTATTTCTTTGCATTGATCACTGAGGAAGGCTTTCTTATCTCTCCTTGCTATTCTTTGGAATTCTGCATTCACATGGCTATATCTTTCTTTTCTCCTTTGCCTTTAGCTTCTCTTCTTTTCTCAGCTTTGTAAGGCCTCCTCAGACAACCTTTTTGTATTTCTTTTTCTTGGGGATGGTCTTGATCACTGCCTCCTGTACAGTGTCACAAACTTCCATCCATGATTCTTCAGGCATCTGTCTATCAGATGTAATCCCTTGAATCTGTTTGTTACTTTCACTGTATAATCATAAGGGATTTGGTTTAGGTCATACCTGAATGGTCTAGTGGTTTCCCTAGTCTCTTCAATTTAAGTCTGAATTTGACAATAAGAAGTTCATGATCAGAGCCACAGTCAGCTCCCAGTCTTGTTTTTGCTGACTGTGTAGAGCTTCTCCATCTTTGGCTGCAAAGAATATAATCAATCTGATTTCGGTGTTGACCATCTGGTGATGTCCATGTGTAGCATCTTCTCTTGTGTTGTTGGAAGAGGGTGTTTGCTATGACCAGTGAATTTTCTTGACAGAACTCTATTAGCCTTTCCCTGCTTCATTCTGTACTCCAAGGCCAAATTTGCCTGTTACTCCAGGTGTTTCTTGACTTCCTACTTTTGCACTCCAGTCCCCTATAATGAAAAGAACATCTTTTGGGGGTGTTAGTTGTAGAAGGTCTTGTAGGTCTTCACAGAACCGTTCAACCTCAGCCACTTCAGCATTACTAGTTGGGGCATAGATTAGGATTACTGTGGATTCTAATCTAGAATGGAATTGATATACTTACCAAACCCTCCACGCCCCAAGTCCTCACCACTGGCCCTGGCACTCTGTCCACCTCTGGCCGGAGATACCACTTGCTGATCCCACCCCCTGGTACCATCTTCCCCTGGATCTTTGCCTGTCTTGCTCCCTCACTTCATTCAGGTACATTTAGCCACAAGTGGAGTGGTAATCTCAGATTCCAATCCACTGCCTTCTTTCATTGTTTGGAGCCTCCCTTCCTGCCAGACTTCTGAAAGCCTGCGTCTCCCTGTCTCCTCCCCCTGGATATATCAATACATGTGTATACAATAGTGATTCCTAATTTGCTCTTGGAAAGGACACCTGGGGTCTTGTCAGTGTCAGTTTTGTGGGTGAAGCTTGTATTCAGAGCACTATTCATTTAGGTGAGGGTGACATCTAGTGGGCCAGTGATGAGTCTTTGAGCTAAAAGTTCTTGATTAACCCCAGAGATCCTGGGAAGACCATGACAACAGGTACAAATATAAACATGAACCCAGTGTACCCTGTCACCAAGCAGTGGTAATGACTCACTATCTGTGAATGAAGTGTTCTCACCTTCCTTCTTTCCAGCTGCTTAATTGTCGCAGTGTCATTCATTCAGTAATGTACTTTTCCCCCAGTGATTTAAAATACCACTTTTACTCAAGAGGTTGAAGCATCTGCCTCCGATGCTGGAGACCTGGGTTTGATCCCTGGGTCAGGAAGGAAATGGTAACCCACTCCAGTATTCTTGCCTAGAGAATCCCATGGACAGAGAAGCCTGGTAGGCTACAGTCCATGGGGTCGCAAACAGTCGGACATGACTGAGCGACTTCACTTTCACTTTACTATATACCAAATTCCTTTGTGTTTTTGAGTAACAGTATATTTTTGTTATTTGTCCACGTTGATATATAGAGATGGGAAGATTTTAAAAGATGTTTTGTTTTCTCTCTCTAAGATGTGGTGACTATGGCCCCACTTTCCACTCCTACTGACTACTCTTTAAAAAAAACAACCCTCTTGACGTGTGCCCCGTTTTCATCTTCTCTCGTTCCATTTCCCCGTGGGCCCCATCAGTCAGGCCTTTGCACCCAACAGGTCACCAGAACTCTCCTAGTCAAGGTCACCAATGATGTGGGTTCTGGTTTGTCCAGGATTGTCTGGGTTCTTACCTGTTGACCTGGCTTAGTGATTATGAATTGGGTCCCCTTTCACTCTCAAAAGTGTTCTAGTTTGAACGATAAATTATCATCTTCCTACTGGTAACAACTAATACAGTCCACTCTGCCCTGACTCACCCGTGGTTAACACTTTCCCTCATGGCCTGTGTTATCTGTGCTTTCTCTGTCTTTCCTAAGGGCAGGAAGAGTCTCTCATGAGGCCACAGCTCAGTGATTAATTTCATAAACTTCCCCAGAAGCAATACTTGTATCTCATCTGCTGTCGCTATTGCAGTTTTGTCTGTTGACCTAATAATTTCCCATATAGCATTCCTGTCTTCCCACCCACACCCCTGTAACCCTCATGCATATGTCAAGTATAGGGTCCGGCCTGAGGCCAGGCACTGATTTTACTTGTTGTAACCCAGAATTTACCTGTCTAACCTAGAATACTTCTTTGTCTTTCACAGCACTGACACTTTCAGTCTTCCCCTACTTTTTTATCCTGGAACATTCTGCCTCTCCTGTGGCTCACAGGCACCCTTTGGTCACACAGCTCACCACCTCGGCGGGGGCTGAAGAGAAACCGAAGGCCACCTTCCCTCCTTAGTCTTCCCAGAGAACCGGGGTCCAGGGTCCCTGCAGGAATCCGGGCAGCGGGGGAGGGACAGAGACGGAAGGCTGGGCGCTCCTGACACGCTGACTGTGGGGCCCTACTCTTTCCCTGCCCATGTCGCCTTGCTTTGTTCTAGAAACCTTGGCGTGGCCCTAGGCTGACCCAGAGTCTTGGCCAGAGGGATGGACGTGGTGGGTTCCAGGGATCGGCGGGGAGCCTCCTCAAAACCGAGGCGCCAGAAAAGCTGTCATGCCGCCTCGCTCCATCGGCCATCCCGTCCTCCCTCCGGCCCTTCCCCGGCCGCCCAGACTCCTCCGGTCACCGTCCTCCGTGTCACCTAAAGTCCTTCCAGTGCCTCCAGGAACACAGGGGCCACCTGAGGAGGATCATGGCTCCTGGGAGCTGCCGGCTCGTCTCCCCTCAAGGCCTCCCTATCCCTAGACTGCTGTTTCCCAAGTCACTTAGGAACCTTGGCCCAAACGGCACAGTGTTGTTTCCTCAATTTCATCCTCACACCAGGGCCCCAAAATATCCGTGCCCCATTCAGATAAGAGGAATACTGCCCCCACCCCAGCCGGGCTTCCCAGGGAGCCCAGGGAGCCCCGTCAGTCACTGGCGAGTCCCTCCCGGCTAAGTCCCGCACTGCTGTACTTGGCCTCATGGAAGAAACGTTGGCAAGGGTCTCCATCCGTGAACTGCTCCCAGTGGCTCCCACTCGGCTTGGCTTGCTTGGAGCAAGGCTTGTGGGGTCTGCTTGAGCTTCTGCCTGTCCGACTGTCCCCAGGAGACCCCACCTGTACTCCTGGGCTGTTCGCACACCCCGTACTTGCCTCCCATTGACTCTCTTCTGGCTTGACCCCTGCCTTCCTAGATCAACGCTTGCTGATTACCCACTCACTGGAGCCCGCAGGACCTCCGGACCCCCGACCAGCCCACCCACTTGTTTTTCATTTTGGGGGGCTGCACCCAGCGCAGCTGGGGGAGTTTAGTCCTCCTACCAGAGGTCGTTCCCAGGGCATTCGACAGCGAGAGTGTGGAGTCCTAACCACTGGACTGCCAGGGAATTCCTGCATTCTTTTCTCAATATTAATTGAGAAGAGACGGACACAGCTAAAGCCGCTGAGGCTCAGCAGGGAGAGGCCCCTGCCTTGCCCTGACGAGTCCCTGCCCGCTGGAGCCCTGACTCAGCAGAAGGTTTCACCATGGAGAGCCGGGAAGGACTGAAAGATGATGTTTCCTGGAAACATCCTCTCTTCGTCAAAATCCTAAGGCTCTGCCGTGACTAGGAAACCTCTGTCTTCTGCCAGAGCACATGCTTTGGCCATGGCTTTGTTCTGCTGAACACTAGGCCTCGGGCTAAGGAAAACACCAGGCTTCCCTGCCCAGGGGGTCTCTCCATCAGGAGCAAACAATTTGCTGCTCACCAGATGAAACGTGGACTTTCTCTTTTGAAGGTTTGAGAAAAATCAAAAGAACAGAGAAATTAGTGGATCAAAGAGCTTGGACGACAAGCTGGACAAAAGCATGTTTAAGCATTTTATCTTAGAAAAAAAAAATCTTCCCAAAGTTTATAAATAGCACCCAGCTATCAGATCCGGCTTTAACCTGGGGAAGCGCTTCCAGCCTTCTGACTGAGTCTGTGTGCCTGCGGTCAGCTGGATTTGGAGCGGAAACTTTTTTTTGTCATCTGGCTTATTGCTGTCCCTTTCCAAGGCCACACTATTTGTCTACGCCATGGGATTACTCAGCCAATCAAATATTTATTGAGTAACTAGACAACCGTTGGAAAACTTGGACCATGCTGTGTTTCCTGCTATCTACTTTCAAGTCTTAAGGCAATTGAGATTGCCAATGCTGGTCTTTTGGAGCTTAGAAAAGAGTCACTTGGTCAAAAAAGGAGGGACACACATACACAGAAGCAAGTACGCTCCTGTGACATTTAGCCAATAAAATATCCACACGTTCAGTTGCCCTGTTCCTGTATCTGGTTATGAATGTGTCTTTCCATTTTAGCTGTTTTCTCTGTGCTATGTTAACTGTGCCAATGACATCCGCTTGAAACGATATTAAATTTTGGTCTCCCTAATTTACCACAGGAGCAGGTACCTAGAGACTATTCAGTCAGTTCAGTCACTCAGTCGTGTCCGAATCTTTGTGACCCCATGGACTGCAGCATGCCAGGCTTTCCTGTCCATCACCAACTCCTGGAACTTGCTCAAACTCTTCTAGTCGGTGATGCCATCCAACCATCTCATTCTCTGTTGTCCCCTTCTCCTCCCGCCTTCAATCTTTCCCAGCATCGAGGTCTTTTCCAATGAGTCAGTTCTTTGCATCACGTGACCAAAGTATTGGAGCTTCAGCATCAGCCCTTCAAATGAATATTCAGGACTGATTTCCTTTAGGATTGACTGCTTTGATCTCCTTGCAGTCCAAGGGACTCTCTCAAGAGTTTTCTCCAACACAACAGTTAAAAAGCATCAATTCTTTGGCGCTCAGCTTTCTTTATAGTCCAACTCTCACATTTATATATAAATAATAATATATGTGTTGAGCTTTAAGCCAACTTTTTCACTCTCCTTTTTCACTTTCATCAAGAGGCTTTTTAGTTCCTCTTCACTTTCTGCCATAAGGGTGGTGTCATCTGCATATCTGAGGTTATTGATATTTCTCCCAGCAGTCTTGATTCCAGCTTGTACTTCTTCTAACCCAGCATTTCTCATGATGTACTCTGCATAGAAGTTAAATAAGCAGGGTGACAGTATACAGCCTTGACGTACTCCTTTTCCTATTTAGAAGCAGTCTGTTGTTCCATGTCCAGTTCTAGCTGTTGCTTCCTGACCTGTAGATAGGTTTCTCAAGAGGCAGGTCAGGTGGTCTGGTATTCCCATCTCTTTCAGAATTTTCCACAGTTTATTGTGATCCACACAGTCAAAGGCTTTGGCATAGTCAATAAAGCAGATGTTTTTCTAGAACTCTCTTGCTTTTTCCATGATTCAGTGGATGTTGGCAATTTGTTCTCTAATTCCTCTGCCTTTTCTAAAACTAGCTTGAATATCTGGAAGTTCATGGTTCACGTATTGCTGAAGCCTGGCTTGGAGAATTTTGAGCATTACTTTGCTAGTGGGTGAGATGAGTGCAATTGTGTGGTAGTTTGAATGGCACCCCACTCCAGTACTCTTGCCTGGAAAATCCCATGGATGGAGGAGCCTGGTAGGCTGCAGTCCATGGGATCGCGAAGAGTTGGACACAACTGAGCGATTTCACTTTGACTTTTCACTTTCATACACTGGAGAAGGAAATGGCAACCCACTCCAGTATTTTTGCCTAGAGAATTCCAGGGATGGGGGAGCTGGTGGGCTGCCATCTGTGGGGTCGCACAGAGTCAGACACGACTGAAGTGACTTAGCAGCAGTTGAGCATTCTTTGGCATTGCCTTTCTTTGGGATTGGAATGAAAACTGATCTTTTCCAGTCCTGTGGCCACTGCTGAGTTTCCCAAATTTGCTGGCATATTGAGTGCAGCACTT
>SJYF01000013.1:1048957-1069441 GCA_006410515.1 Procapra przewalskii | reverse complement strand
TCCATCTTTGGCTGCAAAGAATATAATCAATCTGATTTCAGTATTGACCATCTGGTGATGTCCATGTGTAGAATCTTCTCTTGTGTTGTTGGAAGAGGGTGTTTGCTATGACCAACGCGTTCTCTTGGCAAAACTCAAATAGATGGGGAAACAGTGGAAACAGTGTCAGACTTTATTTTTCTGGGCTCCAAAATCACTGCAGATGGTGATTGCAGCCATGAAATTAAAAGACGCTTACTCCTTGGAAGGAAAGTTATGACCAACCTAGACAGCATATTCAAAAGCAGAGACATTACTTTGCCAACAAAGGTCCATTTGGTCAAGGCTATAGTTTTTCCAGTCGTCATGTATGGATGTGAGAGTTGGACTGTGAAGATAGCTGAGTGCCAAAGCATTGATGCTTTTGAACTGTGGTGTTGGAGAAGACTCTTGAGAGTCCCTTGGACCGCAAGGTGATCCAACCAGTCCATTCTGAAGGAGATCAGCCCTGGGATTTCTTTGGAAGGAATGATGCTAAAGCTGAAACTCCAGTACTTTGGCCAACTCATGCGAAGAGTTGACTCATTGGAAAAGACTCTAATGCTGGGAGGGTTTGGGAGAAGGGGACGACGGAGAAAGATGGCATCACTGACTCAATAGACCTGAGTCTGAGTGAACTCCGGGAGTTGGTGATGGACAGGGAGGCCTGGCGTGCTGCGGTTCATGGGGTCACAAAGAGTTGGACACGACTGAGTGACTGAACTAAACTGAATATATGTGTGTTGGGAGAGGAGGATATACACTCATATCTCTACTAGATGGATGTGGAGAGAGTCTCTCAGGCTATTTACCAATCTTTCTGGGGACATGCAGAGATTTCACTTCTCTGCCCACTTGAAGTTAGGGTTAGCTATCTGAGTGGCCAATGAAACACAAACATTGGTACATAGAAGTGGGCTGCTACTATAGCAAAGATCTGAAACAAATGATGTAAGGGCCAGGAGGTGGGTGGCAAGGACACTGGACCTGCAGTAAACTGGAATGTAGATTTTACACCTGTTTTTTTAAATATAATTTTAAAGGTTACTCTCCATGTACAGTTATTACAAAATGTCGACTATATTCTCCACGCCGTACACTATATCCCGGAGCCTATCGTATGCCCAGCAATCACCTCCTTACAGGACGCTGTAGATGCCTCATGCTCTCAGTCTGGTAACCTCTTTTTCTTACCTTCTTGACACTTGTACTATACCAATATTCAAGAATATATTCAATTTTGTTCAAAACTCACCTATCCTAAGATAGTATACAATATTTTTAACATATGAGAGAAGACTTTTTTTTTTAATAGGAAAAGGAGAGCTGTGCTGAAGTATTTGGTGTGAATTAAATTACTGCTATTGAACACCGCCTCACCGGCTGGCATGGGTCGTGCAGTTACTGTTGCTGGATAACCAGTTACACACTTATCTCGGGAAGAAGTCTTTTTCAGACTCTTCAGGGGTGAGTAACATGGCCCACAGTATCCATAGTGTGTGTGACTTTACAAAAGATAAGAAAACATTCTTCAAATCAATGCTGGACTCCTGCGAAGTCCAAGGACAAACGTTAATTTCAATTCTATGAGAGTTAATGAGTGAGAAGTGAAGATAACTGAGTCGAAAGCAAAGTTGTTGCTTTCTGATGATCTAATTTGCTTTGGGAATAGGACTCACACATTGTAGAGAAACGGAGAATGAACAGATTCCCTTCTGATCCCAGACGTCCAAGGCCAACTTGGCAAGCATTAAACTGTAGCTGGGTAGTGACGGGACTCCTCAACAAAGGCCTGAAACAGTGCGTCCTCGCCGTCGTCTCTTTTGTTAATATTGTCTCTTCAACTTGGAACGTTATCTTTTTCTCCAACCTCCAAAAAATCCCTCTTGTTTCTCCAGGTCCAGTTAAAATGCTAATCCTCTCTGAAACATTTGATAGAGGCAATAATGACAACATAATGGATTACATTTTTAGTTAGAAGTACTAGTTACAAAATATTCAGGTTCCCTTTTGCCAGACACTGGGTTAATTAATGCTTTGGGTGATTATCTCACTTACTTCTTATTGTATGCTTATGTTTTGAAACTGTTCCTCTCTGAATTAGTCATTCATTGGCTTAGAATTCTATAATTACAGAAATGCTCCATCTTGTCTTTGCAGCATTTATACCTGGGTTTGAGTCCCAACTCAAACACTCACGAGACTAGCTGTGTGATCTCGAGCAAGCTTTTAACTTTTCTAACCCTCTGTGTTAAGGATTAGAAGGACTGACATGTCGCGAACATAGCTGTGGTCCTGGGGTGGCCCATCATTTACAAGCCAGGACACCCTTTGCCTCCCTCTTCTGCTAAAGCCCGTGTCATCTTGGGTCTTGGCTCACTCTTTTATTTTGGTAGAATACATCCTCCAGATGCTCTTCGAGAAAGTGAACATGAGCCAGAAGGCCGAGTCTGTGAGGCCTCCCCTGTCTGCAGTTTTATGTGCCTGCTGCTTGAGGTGCCTGCAGCCTCTTCCCGACCTCTTCCAGGTTCATCTGTCTTAATCAGCTTGTTTCTAGGTTTTCCCCTCTGCCAGATTAGGTCCTAATGGTCTTTGGTTTCCCAAGTCAGTTCCTATTTAGTTCTAGCACAGTTCCTGGGCTTCCCCACCTTCTGAGATTGTGTAGTCTTCTCTTCACAGTCTCTTTGCTTTTGTGAGGTTATGCTTCTTTTCAGGTCCATTCATTGTAATGCAGTTCTGTGGGGGTTTTAGCAGGAACACAGATGCCCACAAGATTGAGTCCACTGCGTTTGATCAGAAATGGGAGCTTGTTATTTTAGTATGAGGCTTTAGAAGGACAACTAGAGCTCGAAAAGGTTATACTTCTTTTACAGAAAAGTTGGAATATAGAAAGAGAAATTGGGGAGGGGACTCAGGGCTTCCCATTTGGGACAAGTTGATGTTGAAGTGCTTCAAGGACATTGAAATAGCAATTTCTTGGAGACCTTTGGATAGAAGAGCCTGGAGCTTAGGAGATAAGTCTGGGTTAGATAAGGTTATTGGTAAGCTGTCAGTAGAGGGAAGACAGGGCAAAGTGTGAAGAGAGCAAAGAATGGAAGGCAGAGAATCAGTAAAATAGCAGATAAAAGAGTGCATTTTGTAAAGACTAGAGAATTACCCAGGATTTTGTTTTGCTACTTTCCAGTTTCTGGGATTAAAAACATATATTTTAAAGCAGAGTTTTAAACTCTCCTCATTTTTCAAATAGACTTTATTTTTTTGGAGCAATTTTGAGTTCACAAAATTGAGCAAAAAAGTACACAGAGTTCTTCCCATAATCCCTTGCTCCCCACCACACCCAACCTCGCCACGTCAACATCCCCTCCTGGAGAGCAACGTTTATTAGAACCGATGGACTTCACTGACTCATCAATATCATTTATATTTCCAACCAAAGTCCCATTGTCGGTTTTATTTAGCGTTCACTCTTGGTGTTGTACATTCTGTGTACACGCTATGGGTGTTGACAAATATATAATGACATGTACCTGCCATTATGGTATCAAACAGAATAGCTTCACTGCCCTGAAATTCCTCTGGGTTCCATTCTTTTTGTGGAGTTATGCAACTTACCCTGAACTCCAGCACTGTTTTCTGAGTCTTAGCCTCCATGAGACTGCAACAGTGAGATAAGGAGGATAAAAAAAGGCCAAAAGAGATGGAGGGTTGCGCCCCAAACTGCATTATCTTAAAAGGCCTGAATGATTTATAGCCCTTCACTAAGAGCTGTTTTCCTCCTTAAACACCCACAGACTGCAGACAGGCCAGAACCAGCCACCCCACCATAGAAAAGGGTCTTCCTAGCTCGTGATCCAGTAAAGGCTGACAGGAAGCCAAACTCACTTGACTACATTAGCGCATCAGTTACCAGGCAAATACACCCACACATACGACCTTCAAATGTAGTCTATGAAACATCCTTCGAGGAGAAAAAATAAAAGCTAATCACTTAAAGGGGAAGGATTTGCTTTTAATCGTCACAACAGTGTGTCCACAAACCACTGCCATGGCACGGCCCCTTTGAAAGGAATGAGAAGAACACAACTCTCAGCCAATCGTGGGCATTTTCCTGTGTGCTGTGCGAAGAACCTGCAGTCGTGTCTGACTCTCTGCGATCCTGTGGACGGTAGCCCACGAGGTTCCTCTGTCCATGGGATTCTCCAGGCAAGAATACTGGCGTGGGTTGCCGTGCTCTCTTCCAGGGATGTTTCTGACCCAGGGATCGAACTCGCATCTCTTACGTCTCCCGCCTTGGTAGGGAGACATAAGACACTACTTCCACCTGGGAAGCCTTAGACTGGGTTGAAACAACCCTCAAGAAGGAGCTTTGCATCTGCTCAGGTGTGCAGGCAGGCATTTGGTTAAGAGCTCAGTGTTCTGCGCCCTGAAACAAGACAAAGACAAGCTTGGCCTGAAAACATTTAAGGGCGAGTGTTAAGGATCATTCACTGAGATGATGAAGAGATCACGGTGGGGCCTTGTAGACTGATTTTGAGTGAGATTACAGCTACTGTATCTTTTGGTTCTGCTAGGACAATGGTTTGCCATCTTGGCTGCTCATTAGAGTCACCTGGGGAATGTCTACCATGAGTGACTCCGAGGTGTCATGGGTGAAGTTCTGTTTTAATTGGAACGGTCGGGGCTGGTCATCTGTCTGTCTGCCTGTCTGGGCATCTGTCTGTTCCCCCAAAGAGAGGTTCCTCTTGGGGAATCTACATGCTCGATGCGTTGAGACCTCGCGTATGAGTTAGCTTTGCCTGTGCCCCCAGGAGCTTAAGGAAACCCACTCAGAGGTCAGTCTCCCCTGGCCACAGGGACCCAGTAAGTAATGAGCCCACAGTAACACGATTTCTGTCGAATGTGCAGAGCCAGGCGCTCTCACCCCACAGCTGCTTGCTGCCGCCCCGCGTTTGGTGGATACACGGCCGTCTAACATTGGCCACCGGTTCAGCACTGTGCACGCGCGATGCCCTGCAAGACGCGCCGCCCGGAAAGCTCTTGCTCTCGAGCTGCGCGGAGCTGAGCTGCGCGGTCGCCGCTGCCGTGTCAGCCGTTAGAGCGAGTGCAACAAGCCTGCGGCCTTGCTGCTGTGCCAGGCGAGGGAGAGAAAGCACGCTCGCGGTTCCCGCGGCTCCTCGCCTCTCCTCCCTCTTCCGCGCGTGCCTCGCCTTCCCTGCGTGCAGCAAACAGCAAGGCAGAGTGCAAAGCGAGCGTGCTCACATCACAGATAGGGGACCGGCGGCGCTGGGGAGGCGAGGGCCCCGCCCAGGGTCGTGAAGCCAGAACCGAGCCAGCTCTAGAATCAAGTTCCCCTCCGGGGATCAGGCTTCGTTCGTTTGCTTCTTTGTCATGCTGCGTTCTGTCCCACAAATCGGCCCACCTGGCGTGTTTCAGAAAGCCCTAGCGTGTTAGCCCTGAGGGGGGCCTCTTCCTTTCCTGACTGTGTCTTCAGGGTTCGTTTCACGCAGAGGTGATGAGTGGGAGACAGAGGTGGAGGGAAGGGGCAGAGTGGAGCAGGATTGCAAGTCCTGTCCCTGTCGCCCTCAGAGCAACTCATAGTATATTTTGGTCTTCCAAAGAAAAAAAATTATGAAGGCAAGTGTCCAATACTAAGAAACAGAAAAGTAATATTAAAAGTAACAGTTGAGTCCAATTAATCCTCTAGTGTTACATCAGAGAAAAGAAGGCCAAGAAGTTACCACGTTTCCAAACCTCAACAGATGATGGTCCAGTCAAGAGTAGCCTCTCACTCTGTACACATATTTTCAGGGTTATAACCGTGAACCACGAAATGATCGAAACCTCCAGAATGACACCAAGTAATGATGATGCTGACATTATTGCTGATTTTATTAAAAACACAGCATTTGGGTGTGAAGCCTCACTGTTGTCTGAGTGTGTGTATGCTCAGTCGATTCAGTCCTCCGACTCGCTGTGACCCCGTGAGCTGTACCCCGCGAGGCGCCTCTGTCCGTGTGATTTTCCAAGCAAGGATACTGGAGCGGAGAGCCATTTCCTTCTCCAGGGGCATCTCCAGGGATCGAAACTGGATCTCCTTCGTCTCCTGCATTTCAGTCGGATTCTTTATGGTTGAACCTCATTGTCTAAATGGATCTTTTTGGTGATGTGAATAAAAAACTCTATTAGAGGCAAGTCCCCTAGAGTTAACCAGGGCATTTTATTAGCGGCCGCAAAGGCCACGTGATCTCTGTATTTCAGCAATAGGTGTGAAATAGTAACAGACGCCCAAATATCGCCCCTTTGTGTTTCCAGTGAAACGCTTCCTGGCCGCGGTGGCGTACTCTTCCGGTCTCTTCCAGTCTCTTCCAGTCTTCTTGTTTTAACTTTTCATTTTGAAATAATTACAGTCATGGGAAGTTGCAAAGGTAGTACAGAGTGGTTCCAAATTCCTTTCACCTAGTTTCTCCAGGTGGTTACAGTGTATGTGACTATAGAGCAGCATCAAAATCAGAAAAAGCAACCTTGTCACAGTATGCAATGAGTGGTATTCCCTCTCTCTTTTGTTACTTTCGTAATATTTTGGGGTGATTGTTTTTATTGTGGTAAAATATACGCTCACAATTAATTCTATCATTAATTCTACAATTCAGTGGCATTAAGTACAGTCACAGAGCTGTAAAACCGTCACTACTATCCATTTCCCGTACTTTTTCCTCATCCCAAACGCAAGCTCTGTACCCATGAAAGAATAACTCCTATCTCTCCCTCTCTGTTGACCCTGGTAGCCTTTATTCTATTTTTTGACTCAAGAAATTTGCCTGGTATAGGTCTTTTAATGTGTTCTTGATTCAATTTACTGTTTTGCCTGACTGTCCCTCTTTCTGTAGGTTGATCATTTTGGTGCTTTTACCAGCCCCTGAGAGCATCACAGACACATAGACTGGGGAAAGGGAAATGTTGGTCAAAGGGTACAAACTTACAGTTATAAATCTGAAAAACATCCCGAGAACCTAATGTACAGCATGGTGACTATAATTAACAATAAATAATGAACAGAGGATGAGATGGTTGGATGATATCACCGACTGGATAGACATGAGTTTGAGCAAGCTCTGGGTTAGTGATGGACAGGAAAGCCTGGCATGCTGCAGTCCGTGGGGCTGCAAAGAGTCGGACACGACTGAGCAATGGAATGGAACTGAATTGAATGAACATTAAATTGTATACTTGAAATTGCTAAGATAACAGATTTTAAATGTTCTTACCACCATGCAACATAATGGCAATTATGTGAGGTGATGGTTATGTTAATCTTATTGTGATAATCATTTCACAACAGAAATGTGTATCAAATTACCACATTGCACACCGTAAAGTTCACTTCAGTTCAGTTCAGTCGCTCAGTCGTGTCCGACTCTTCGAGACCCCATGAACTGCAGCACGCCAGGCCTCCCTGTCCATCACCAACTCCCGGAGTTCACTCAGACTCATGCCCATGGAGTCAGTGATACCACCCAGCCATCTCATCCTCTGTCATCCCCTTCTCCTCCTGCCCCCAATCCCTCTCAGCATCAGAGTCTTTTCCAATGAGTCAACTCTTCACATAAGGTGGCAAAAATACTGGAGTTTCAGCTTTAGCATCAGTCCTTCCAAAGAACACCCAGGGCTGATCTCCTTCAGAATGGACTGGTGGGATCTCCTTGCAGTCCAAGGGACTCTCAAGAGTCTTCCCCAACACCACAGTTCAAAAGCATGGACTCTGAGGGAGAGGGAGAGGGTGGGTTGGTTTGGGAGAATGGCATAAAAACATGTATACTATCATGTAAAAAAAAAATAATAAAATAAAAAAATTAAAAAAAAAAGCATCAATTCTTCAGCGCTCAGCTTTCTTCACAGTCCAACTCTCACATCCATACATGACTACTGGAAAAACCATAGCCTTGACCAAATGGACCTTTGTTGGCAAAGTAATGTCTCTGCTTTTGAATATGCTATCTAGATTGGTCATAACTTTCCTTCCAAGGAGTAAGCGTCTTTTATTTTCATGGCTGCAGTCACCGTCTTCAGTGATTTTGGAGCTCCCCAAAATAAAGTCTGACACTGTTTCCACTGTTTCCCCATCTATTTCCCATGAAGTGATGGGACCGGATGCCATGATCTTCATTTTCTGAATGCTGAGCTTTAAGCTAAGTTATACGATATTATATGTCAATTATATTTCAATAAATCTAGGGAAAGAAAAGTGAAGTTGAAGACCCAAACCAAGCAACTGACTTTTGTTTCCTCTCCCTTGGAAGATACAGACTCCTCCCTTCTCATTCCAGAAGCCCGATTACATTGATCGATGTTAGACCTTTCTAAAGCAGGCAAAAGGAAGAAATGTCACATTCCCTTTTTATAGACTTGGAATCAAATATAAGACTGCTTAGCTTTACAGAGGAAGTGACTGTTATCCTAGCCAGCCCTGGTAATGGTTTAAAGATGAGGCATTACATTAAATACAAACAAATAGTATACAAAAAAGGAGAGTTTATTTAATTGACTCTTGTTATCTTTATCAGGGATCATTAGTACCTTGACTGTTTAGTAGATTTCATAAAATAATCTGGGCTTTTCTTTATTCTTTGCTTAAGGCAATATTCTTTTTAGCCTTTTTATGACCCCTAACGAGGATAGTAAGTTACAGCATGAGACTAGATTTTCCAAAACATGTTCCAATAGATGTTGCAGGGGAAAAAAAAAAATTTTCTGTGGCCAAATACATTTGGGAAACATTGGATTAAACTGATTTAAACAGGTTTCTTTGCTACATTATTTCTCAAATATTTAATATCCTGAGTGTAGTGTAAATCTTCAGGGCATGTAGCCTCTAATGTTTCCCAAACTGACTTTTCTGAGGAATTCTTTTTTGGGGGGCCAGCTTATAAGCAAGGTGTCACAGAACACACTTTAAGAAAATCAAAATTAGGCTAAGAAGAAAAGAAGCCACAAAGGCATATAATGTAATTTGTTGAACATCAGTGGGCTGGAGTAAGCTGACGAGTGAAACGTATTTAAATCGGGTATATTAAGGAATGTGTTGGTTTTCAAAATACAGTAGATTACGGCATACTGCTGCTGAGAGTTGGCAGTACTGCCTGTGATTAGTGATGAAGTAAAGAGTGAGCCTCTGCGTTTATCATACAGATGCATAACCATTGTGAGTTTTCTTAAGAGTGTAATAAAGCTGCGTTGTTACATAGAACTTGTGAAAAGATTTAAGACAGAAGAAATTGCCTTGGACCGCAATAAAAGGACTCGAGGAACAATGTCATCAATAACTGAAGTAAAAATTTTTGTATTGAGAGTAACTGTTAAAAAAAAGAAGAATTGTGCTGTCATCCTACAAAAAACAGCCGACAAAGACACAGACACACACACATCCTGCATTTAGGAATTGTCCATGGCTGTTTTGCGCTACACTGTCAAAGGTGAATCATGGCAACAAAGATCATATGGCCCCCAAGGCCCAAAATATTTACCATTTCACCTTTTACAGAAAAACCTGTTAACCCCTGATAAAAACAAACAATTGATAGAAATTTTAATTCGTTCCTGGATTGAATTGGCATCCTATTGCACCTGAAGAAGACGTGTGGGAGATCAGTAGGTGTAATGGGTTTTTTGCAACACAAAGGATGGGCTCCTTTCTGGAGAACAGTTGAGCCCAGATGCTGCTTTAATGGTATGGTGTCTGTGTGGCTCCTCTGGGTAGAGCTGGAGAGTTTCCCTTCATGAGCAGCTGGTGTGCATGCTACCTTTTCTTGGTCCATCCTCTGTGTTGGTGGACCCTTAGACTGTTCCCGTGCCTTGACCATTATGAATACTGCTGTGAATACCGTTGTGAATAAGGGGGTGAGGATAGCTCTTTCATATCCTGTTTTCATTTGCTTTGTTAATAAACCCAACCTCCTTGGGCACCTGAGCTAGTGCTCTGTGGCTCCGCCGTGTCTGACTCTTTGTGACCCCACGGACTATGGCCCACCAGACTCCTCTGTCCATGGGATTTCCCAGGCATGAATACTGCAGTGGGTTGGCATTTCCTTCTCCAGGAGATCATCCCGACTCAGGGATAGAACCTGCATCTCTTGCGTCTCTGGTGCTGGCAGGCAGATTCTTTACCACTCAGCCACCTGGGAAGCCCCGTCTGTGACGGCAGTTTCCTCCCGAATCAAGCAAAACCCTCTCTCGGGCTGGGTGTCCCAGACTCAGAGTTACGAGCCTTTCCGATTCCCGGCCACGGTAGTGGCTCTGTCGCCCTAACTCCAGTCTTTCTGGAGCTGAAACACACAGGTTACTTGACTTTCTGGGTCACGTAAAAGTGCCAGGTGGAATGCATGTCTTAAAGTGAATTTGTAGTTATTTTGCTTCGAGCAATTTGGGACCGTTGAGATAATTTGGAATTCTAACGTTTAGAATCCCTTTCTAGAAATTTTATGTGTTTGTGTACTCCAGAAAGAATGATCTCCTTATCACATCCCTGAGAGCTAACAACAAATCATTTGAATGGGTCATAGGTGAAGATTTAAATAAATGTGAGCATCTTTCTAATTCTGGCCTCTGTTGCCTTCGTACGGCGATGCCGCTGCTGCTCACCCGCTCAGTTGCGTCCGACTCTCCGTGTCCCTGTGCACCGTACCCGGCTGGGCTCCTCTGACCATGGAATTTTCCAGGCAAGAATACTGGAGCGGGTTGCCATTTCCTACTCCAGGGGATCTTCCTGACCCAGGGATCAAATCCTCGTCTCTTGCGTCTCCTGCTTGGTAGGCAGATTCTTTACCACTGCCGCCACTGGGGAAGCCGTTCTGATGGCAATAGCAGGTGCCTGACCAGGCCGCTCTGGAGGGAGCTGCGTCACAGACAAGTTGCCTCGCAAACAGATGACTAACAGACACACCAGGCACCGGTTCCCGCAAAAATGGGGTTCAAGCCGGGACTTGAAGACTGCTGCCTCAGGTTGACTAACCAGCTGACATTTGCAGGAAGTCCTTTAGGCTCAGCTTCTTTGCTACCATTTTCCTGGACCTGGAAACCAGCAGGATCCCAGGCTGTCCTACTTCAGAGTTAAACGGGTCTCTGGGCAGATGTGCACGCTATATCAGGAAATATAGGTCAGGATTAAATCACTGGGGTGTCTTTTCTCTACTACAGAAAGTAGAGATTCAAGCTCAAGGTCTTGTTTATGACCTTGGCTGAGTCCTCTAGTGAGGCATATCCGTCCTGAATATTCATTGGAAGGACTGATGCTGAAGCTCCAATACTCTGGCCACCTGATGTGAAGAGCTGACTCATTTGAAAAGACCCTGATGCTGGGAAAGATTGAAGGCGAGAGGAGAAGGGGACGACAGAGGATGAGATGGCTGAATGGCATCACCGACTCAATGGACATGTGTTTGAGTAAACTCCAGGAGTTGGCGATGGACAGGGAGGCCTGGTGTGCTGCAGTTCAGGGGGCCGCAAAGAGTCGGACATGACTGAGCGACTGAAGTGGAACTGAGTCCTCTAGTGAGTGGCCTCAGTTTTCTCATCTGTAAAATGGAAGCAACCAGGAGATGGCAGTCTTAGCATATCCACCTCTTAGCATGACACCTTCAGAGACACCGGAAGACAACGGCCAGGATGATGACGGGGATGGAAATCTGTACGTATGTGAGGAAAATGGGCACAGGCCACCTGGATAAACAGGCTTCTTTTCTGCAAACAACAGTTTGGAGGCAAGATAACTGTCTTTGTTCCAGGAACCCTTATGTGGAAAAGATAATAAGTTCTAACACTTGGGCCAAGGGGTATAAATGACAAGATTCATATCAAGGAAACTTTTTCTGAGAGTCAGAGGTATTTTTTTTTAATGGTATGTTTTGCTTGTGTGATGGTGAATTTCCTTTTACTAGATGAAGCTTAGTAGGGGATAAATGCCCACTTATAAGTGCATTTGGACTTCAAAGGGGAGAAGCCACTGAAACACAAGAAGGTGGAAACTTTAATTCTCTACCGCTCTCCCGACTGTTTTATTTTTTAAAATGAACTGACAGTCGAGAGAAAACGTTGAAAAGACTTGGATTTGTGGGTGTCAGGGGTGTCACAGACAACGGTGACGAAGGAGCAGCAGGAGAGCCTTTCAGCCCCGCGTCCCTGTGCGGCGCAGCCGAAGGCGAGCGGCCGGAAGGGCGCTCAGAGCAGTGGAGGAGGAGCGCGGAAGCTTTTAACCACAAGGGGAAACGGTCTCAACTCTTTCTTGCCCTTCTACCCAGCTGTATCTGATGGGCTGTTTGGAGGAAAAAAATGGATTGAGATGGGATTAGGGAAAGGTTCGACCCCTGAGTCGGGACGATCCCTGGGGGAGGGCATGGCAAGCCACTGCAGGTTCTTGCCTGGAGAAGCCCCCGGGCAGAGGAGCCAGTGGGCTGTCGTGCACACGGTTGCAAAGTCGGACACGCCCAAGTGGCAGCACACACACAGAGGGGACCCGTGGCTCTCGCCTTTGTCCTCGTGCCCCGTGGTGAGCAGTCCTGGACTCACCGATACGTCCCACAGAGGGTGACAGCGACGGGTGTCTGCGTGATGGGGCAGAAAGCTGCAGACCCCCATGTCCAAGCGACTCACACGTGGAATTTCCTGCTCAGTGTCAAGGAAACGGCGACCAAGAGGGCCTCCTATAGACAGCTCAGTGCACGCGGTTCTTGGACTACATTACCTCTTGATACAGCCGTGCACATGTGAGTTTTCAGGTAAATACCACACATTTTATACGTACAGTATAGAATATTAGCACACACTTTTGTGCTGGCAGCATTTTTATTTTTTTATTTCAAGTTTCTTTATTGACCGCACCAAGTCTTACTTGCAGCATATGGGAACCAGCCCCCCCACCAAGGTTTCAGCTCAGGCCCCCTGCAATCGAGAGTTCAGAGTCTTAGCCTCCAGACCACCAGGGAACTTCCTGGAAGCATTTCTTTTTTAAAATCAGATTTATTCAGCCTTAAGTAACCTATGTGTCACCAGCTTCATCCTGCAAACAGTTCCCATTTACCAAGAATGGTGAGTATACTGATTGACTCAACTGGGGACATTCTTGAGGAAACTGACATCTCACTTAGAGTACGTCTGTTTTTTCTCCTAACTTCATAGTTGAGACTGTCCCTCCTCAATGGTCCACTCGGTACTTGCATCTTTCTTGGCAAGGCGCCCAGGCTTGGTGGTGGCCTCCATTAATTCAACAGATTTTTATCCTCATGATGACTAAGAGTGTGCCCTACTGTCCTGTCTGACCACTTGACTGTTAACATATGATTTCCGAGGACTCCTTAGACGCAACAGTTTTAAAGAGAGCAGGAAGGAAAGGTGCCTCAAAGACTTATTACAAACTCTGTTCTGCTCAGAAAAGAATGACCACCAGCTACAGAAATTCAAGGAAAAGCCTCCAGATCGAACCCGAGATGAACAAAAAGAGCTGATAATAAGGCAAAAGGTTACGTAGGCTTCATTAGTATTTTCCAAATGAGGAAATATGTGAGTAGGAAGTGGTTTAAGGCTGTTCAAGAAGCCAAAGTATGAAAAACCAGAGTGAGGAAACAGGGAACAGTCATTTAAAAGAAAGTAAATCATGTAAAGAGAATTCCAACCCCTCTCCTCTGTGACCACATGGAATCCTCCCTCTGCGAGTGGACAGAAATACTACGTTATCTGACAGAGGGTCTGAAGGAAGGGGGAGCAGATGAGGAAAGAAAAGGCGCTGTGAGGGGCTTTCCAGGGATGTGGAGATATTATTTATCATCTACTTGTGTGGGGGTGGGGGCTTCCCAGGGGGCGCCAGTGGTAAAGAGCCCGCCTGCCAACACAGGAGACGTAAGAGACGTGGGTTTGATCCCTGGGTTGGGAAGATCCCCTGGAGGAGGGCATGGCAACCCACTCCAGGATTCTTGCCTGGAGAATCCCGAGGACAGAGGAGCCTGGTGGGCTACAGTCCATGGGGTCACAAAGAGTCGGTCACGAAGCGACTTAGCACTCACGGCGGGGGCAGGGGAGGACTGCATGAGGCATGGGGCACAGATTGACATCAGCCCCCAAACAGTCTGCGTGTGCCATGGTTCGGCCTTGGAAGCCTTTAGCTCCCACTTGGTCTCCCAGTGGAAACAGCTCCCAGAGGCCACCTAAGGAGAACGCTCTGGAAACTGCCCTAAGCCACAGGCCACCACTCCAGCTCCCCCCGGAGGAGCAGCTCGCCCTCTAACTCACCCCTACCCCCCTTCTCAGGAAGAAAAGAAATGCCAGCTCTCCAAGCTGAAGTTAGGACACGGCGAGTAAGAAAGAGATGGGCTGCGAATGAGTGAAATCTCGTAGAGGTTTTCTCCGTCTCAAGGCTTCTCCTCCGGTGAGCTGTGATGCCAAGACCACCAACCCCCAGCATCTGATACTCCAGAAGCGATGCAAAGCGCTAGGCGGGGGCGTGGAACCCGAGGGTCAGCCAGAACACCCCAAAATGAGAAGACTCCCGGATGCCCTGGGCCGTGCTGAGGAGCCGGTGGGGAGCAGCACCTTGGGAAGCCGGGGCAGCTTCCATCCCAGACATCCTGGCACGAATCTCGGTGAATCCAGGGCGAGTCACCGGTTATTCAGAGCGCTCGCTCCAAGCTGCTGAGGGAGGAGGTGCAGACATACACGTCCGTGGCAAACGGCCTCTCAAGACGGGACGTGTTAGGGAAGAAGGATGGCAGGGAGGTCTGTGAGTTTTCAGGGTGGGAGACAAGCAGTGGCAGACTCGTGAGCATCCGTCCTTCCGCGGCAGCCTAAGGGGGTGCCTCAGTGGCCTCCGGCTTTGGCCTTGTCCCAGAGGCCTCAGGTAGAGATCCAAGCCCGGTCAGCCTCTGTTACGGAAGCCAAGCCCGTGTGCACGCTGAAGAACCAGTCACGCAAGGGCTGCAGTTAGCGGAGGGAGGCAGCGTTTCGGCAAAGACAGTGACTAATTGAAGGGGAAGGGATTCAGCCAAGCGAGCACATTCTGTTTACTGATTCTTAAACGGGTCACCTACCTTTTCTTTCTATGAATCTATTCATCTGTTCAGGACCATGGCACTAATTCAGCGATGGGAAACGCAGTTGTAATTACCTAACTCTGCCCAAGTTCCACGGCTAGGATGAGAGAAAAGAAAATGCAGGTCTTCGGGGGGAAATTTATGATCTACTTTGGAACTGATGATCAAGTTTGGAACATCAGATGGATAACTAGATGAAGGAGACCGGGGGGCACGTGCCACTGTCAGAGGCCGATGGAGTAAGATGGGTTAGGGAGTTAGGGAGCCTGCCATGAGAAAATCCAGGGGGCGGAGGGGCCTGGTGGGCTGCAGTCCATGGGGTCGCTACTAGTCGGGCACAACTGAGTGACTTCACTTTCACTTTTCACTTTCATGCATTGGAGAAGGAAATGGCAACCCACTCCAGTGTTCTTGCCTGGAGAATCCCAGGGACGGGGGAGCCTGGTGGGCCGCTGTCTATGGGGTTGCACAGAGTCGGACACGACTGAAGCGACTCAGCAGCAGCAGCAGTAGAGGGACCCCCCCAACAAGAACAGGAGATCGGGTGGTGAGACTCGATGAGAAAGAGGCGGGGAGCACAGGAGTAAGGGCGTGGTGTCGGAGTCAGACCCGAATCCCTGCTTGGTTACCTGGTAGCCGTGTGACCTTGAAGAAGCCGGTTGACCTCGGGATCTCAGTGTCCTCTGTAAGATGGAGCTGTGTGCTTCATCGGGCTGTGAGGGTTAAAAGAGACCACACCACAGCTGGACTTGGAAGCTTGCGACAAACACGAGCTTTTTTAAAAATTTGACTGTAGCTCCTTTTCAACGTTGTGCTAGTTTCTGCTGCACAGCAAAGGGCATCAGCTGTGAGTCTACACATATCCCCTCCCTCCGGGGCCTCCCTCCCACTGCCCCCGAGCCCCTCTAGGCATCGCAGAGCACCGGGCTGAGCTCCTTGTGCTATAAAACTGCTTCCTAGAGCTCTCTGTTACACACATGGTCAGACACCAGCTCTTCTATTCTTTTGGACTTCCCTGGTGGCTCAGACAGTAAAGTGTCTGTCTACAGTGTGAGAGACCTGGATTCGATCCCTGGGTTGGGAAGATTCCTTGGAGAAGGAAATGGCAACCCACTCCGGTACTTCTTGCCTTGAAAACCCCATGGACGGAGGAGCTTGGTGCAGGCTACTATCCATGGGGCACGACTGAGCGACTTCACTTCACTTCAGGGACTATCTGGCTCACCAGTCATTGTTTTCTAACGCTGCCCGTGCGTGGTTCTGAGTAAGTAAACGAGTGAATGGACAGAAGTCATGAAAGAGCAAAGAAACCCCAGTGAGCATACCCATAAGGCCATCGTGAAGAGTCCCAAATTTCTCCAGCCTCACTGCCAGCTTTATTTAGACAGAATTTCCTCCTTAGGAGGACTTCCACCTCGGGTCATGGGAAAAGCAAACACGAAACACCAAGAACCTGATGCCTTGTTGATGGCACTACAGGTAAGAAGAAGATTATCCGAAGGAATTATGTATGGTAACATTATCATGTTCAAATAAATCCAGTCATTGATTTGTAAAAGTTCAGCGAGTGTTGGGTTTCTCTAAAACAAAACAACAAATATCTCTGTCCATTATATAAAACCCTAGCTTCTTGTTTGGGTCACAGTAGCGAGAACTCTGGTACAATTTGAAGAACAGTATTTTTTTCAACACAAATGATGGTGTGTCCAATTACAGTTAGTCACAATAGCCAGAAAAATCAGATATTCAATTTAGTAGGTTAGTTTATTGTAACATAAATTAATTGGAATTTGAAATCTGACTCTGGGCCTGCACAGGGACTCTGTTGTGTCTGATTGAAAGAGATAAACGGAGTTGGCTGGAAGGCCAAGAGAAGGAAGGTTAACATGGGGTTGGCCAAAAAGTTTGCTCAGGTGCTTCCGTGCCAGCTTACAGATAAATCCAAACGATTTTTGGCCAGCCCGGTAATGTTGCTGTTGCACTCACTCAGGGCTTCCCCTGCGGGGTTGCTGCATCACCCCCACGGTTCCAGGGGTCGGAGAGCCGGTCTGTAACTGTCTCCCACGAGCCCTCAGCGTCACCCTCGTATCTTATTCGTGTCTCCCCTCTGCGCTTTCGTGTCTCCCAGCATCTCTTACAGAGAGGTCCCTTCTAAGTTCTCCTTGCTGGCGTTGCTCAGACAATTGCTCAGCTCAATCTCCTTCATTATTTGGCCTGCACACACATAGCAAAAGTCTCTTTAACCCAAGTGAATCTTTAAAATATGTCCCAGACCCAGTGTTAAGAGAACTGAAATCACACGGCACATTCTTGCAGTTTTGCCTAATCTCGTCACTAATTACAGAATTATGCAGCATGAGTCTCTGAGTTTACCATGATGTCAGCTTCCATCTAATCCACTGCTGTTCTGCAAGCCCAAAAGCTTTCAATAGATAATAATTGGAGTTGGAACTGGAAAAACTTTTGGCCAATGTGTAGCAGGTTTTCCAGAGAAGTATTTTTTCACTGATACTGTGGAAACCTAAGCAAACTTCTCCCTTAGGATCATAGTAAGACTGGAAATATCAGTCAGCACCCTAAACACAGTCCAGGACTTTATGTTTTCCGGGTTTTTTGGTTTTTGTGATTTTTTTTTTTAACTGTCAGTTTTTATTCTTATTGGGCAACAAGCAGTTTCATAGTTTATTGGAACAAACAGGGCAAGTAACAATTCTTTCTTTCCAAATGCTGGACCTTTCCATTCATTTAAACAGCATCGACAAAATATGTTTCTGGTATGCCCTTGAGAGGCAAGAATGTGGAGCTGCAGAGCACGCCTTAGAGAGGATTTGCAGTGCCTCCCGCGGGTCATTTTCCCGTGATCAGACTATTTGCATTTTGCTCTCTTTTGAAATCTTTGCAAACGCAAATTGGATACAAACTCTAATTCTCTTGTGGTAGAACTGGAAGATACTTTTAAAAAATGAATTAGGAATTGACATTCCTTGACTGCATCTTCATTTTAAAGCAAACAAGTGGAGCTTCGTGTCTCTGAGCAAAGAGCTCACAGTGAGCCTGGATTCCCCAGCCGGGGAGCACGAGCCTTGGCTGGGATGGGGGCACTGTGCCTAGGGGCTGCTTTGAGGGCAGAGGGCAGCGGCAGAGAGCCAGCTGCTGACACCCAGGATGGGGTGAGCCCCGCCGAGGCCATGACGTAGGTCTTTTTCTCTCCGATTGAAGGGCGCATCTTGTCCCCTTCTGTCGAGAGAACCATGTTTTAAAGGCTCCAATGAGGCTCCCTTGCTCTTAGCTGGTGAACAGTCACAGAGGAAGGAATCTTTCTTTTCATCTATTTTTAATTTTCCCTTTCTCTCTTTTCCTTTCTCCCAGGAGGCTCTCCTTCAGCATATCCTAGAACCAATAAGGAACGTCTGTGAGTAGAAACAAGTTTTTCCCAGTATTTTTCCATGTTGTGGGAATTCTTCCTTTCGCCTGATCACAGATTTTCACTTCCAGTATATTCGAATGATGGGTTGGTGGTTTTAGAATTTGGTCCTGATCACTCCTCGCAGTTCCCCGGGGCTTCTTTCTCAGTTTATTTAGTGACGCAGTGAGATTACTATGTGAAGTGAAAAGACCAGTCTTCTTGTGGCGTGAGTTTCTTCAGTCTGTTGAGTTTCCAGTAACAAACCCATGAATCCCATTCTCCCTACTCCCTTTTGATCGAAACCAAGCTCTTGATCGGCCTCCAAGGAGAACGGGAGGGTTCACTCCATTGGCTCTCAGCATGGTTTGTTGCCTTGTGTAAAAAAATCTTTGTGGACAGACTTCTTGAAGCATGAGTCAAGCCTTATTGTAAGAAACTCCCCAATACAGCCCAATTCCTTTGTTGTGACCCACGAACCATTATAAAGCTTACAGAATGTTGTAGCAGAAAGGGGTCACAGACCCTGTTGAGTCCAACCTTCTCATTCTGCAGACAAGGAAACTGAGTTTTAATGAATGAGCCCAAAGGGAAATTGCATGGAGAGGTTGAAGATCTGGTACCCAATGTTAAATGTTAAAAGTTCCCAGTGTTAAAGGAGAGTTCAGTCTCATCTGAGTTCCCCTGAAAAGAGTATAATCGTGAATACAAGCTCTGTTTTGATCTTAATTTTAACCACATGTACC
This sequence comes from Procapra przewalskii, assembly GCA_006410515.1. Lineage (NCBI taxonomy): Eukaryota > Metazoa > Chordata > Mammalia > Artiodactyla > Bovidae > Procapra > Procapra przewalskii. The sequence continues at coordinate 1,050,203 of SJYF01000013.1, read as the reverse complement.
AGAGTCAGGTTCAGCACTTAACTGGCTCTTGCCCACATTCCTGCTGAAGCATATAAACTGCCAGGAAATTAAATTTTGCTTCATCTTTTGTCTGATAGAAATGGAATCTTTGAGTAAGGTGGTGTCCGAAATTCCTCATTTATAGTTAGAATTCCACTATTCCCTGTTCATTTTTTATGAAGTGTTAAGCTGATCATGGTGCCATAGCCTAAAGTACGATGCCCAGGGTATTGCTGGTCCCATGAAGCTGCCTGCTCGTGTGTGCGATGGGGAAATTTTAGCCTGACATTGGAGAAGGGTTCAGAAAAATCTACCTGTCAAGCCATTAACACGTCTTTGGTTTTCCCCCCACTCATCAGTAACAGCATACTTACGATGACCATAAGAATCAGAAGTTCCAGAGCTTTGGATTGTTTTTAAGACCTTGTTTTATTTTTATCACTGTCTGAATTATTATTAACTTAGTTAAACATGGCCAGTGGTTTCTGCCATTTGACTTAGCCAAACTGAATCCTAATTTTCTTTAAAACTGCTGCTGCTGCTGCTAAGTTTCAGTCGTGCCCGACTCTGTGCGACCCCATAGATGGCAGCCCACCAGGCTCCCCCATCCCTGGGATTCTCCAGGCAAGAACACTGGAGTGGGTTGCCATTTCCTTCTCCAATGCATGAAAGTGGAAAGTGAAAGTGAAGTCGCTCAGTCGTGTGTGACCCTTAGTGACCCCATGGACTGCAGCCTACCAGGCTCTTCTGTCCATCGGATTTTCCAGGCAAGAGGACTGGAGTGGGGTGCCATCACCTTCTCCCTCCTTTAAAACAGCGGTTCTCAGTTAAGGGGGACTTTCCCGCCCCTTCGGGACACTCAGGAAGCTCTGCGGTGTTACTGGCCATCCCAACGCAGAGGGTGGCAGGGGGCACAGTGCGCATGGCCCCGCCATTCAGTGGGTAGACCCCAGGGCTGCTGCTGAACATCTCACAATGCACCAGACGACACCCCAGAACAAAGAATTATCTGGCTCAGAAAGCCAACAGTGCCGCAGACATAGAGAACAGATGAGCAGTTGTCAAGTGGGAGGAGACAGAGGACAGATGGACTGGGGTTTAATGGCACCCCACTCCAGTACTCTTGCCTGGAAAATCCCATGGACAGAGGAGCCTAGAAGGCTGCAGTCCATGGGGTCGCTGAGGGTCGGACATGACTGAGCGACTTCACTTTCGCTTTTCACTTTCATGCATTTGGAGAAGGAAA
>SJYF01000013.1:1015186-1027473 GCA_006410515.1 Procapra przewalskii | reverse complement strand
CGTCCGCGCTCGGGGACCGGCGCCGCCTCGGCGCGCGGAACGCGGATGCCCGGCGCGCACTGCCGGCCGCTCTCGCGCGGAGCGGCCAACCAAGTTCCCCTAACTTTTTCAGAGAAATCTGCTCGGAAAACAACATCGCCACGACCAAGTATCCGTGTCTGAAGCCTTCGGGGGAGCTCTCCACGTGCTTCAGGTAAGCCCGGCTGGGCTGCCCAGGCCGGCGCGCGCCCGGGCTGGTCGGGGAGGCGGCGCCCGCAGGAAGGGCCTGGAGGCGCGCTCGCGGACCGCGGCCGCCGGTGCGGTGCTCCGTCCTCTCCGGTGCAAACTTTTTTTTTCTTGTGTGTGTGGTTTCTGAGCCGCAGCAACCACGGGCAACTGAGTGTCCGCACCTGGAGTTTCTGCTCTCAGAGCCCGAGGGCGGTGGTTTTCCGCTCCCCGGGATGCTGGCGTGGTGGTTGGAGAAAAGGTTGCCAGTTTCATGAAGAAAGGGGATGGGACTGTGGGGTAAGCGGCGCGGCATAGCGAGGCAGAGCCGAGATGAGTGGTTCCGATTGCATTTTGTTTTGAAGATACAAAGTCAACAAGGAAATCCTTAGTCCTTGGCTTTCTGTCGACCTTCTGCAGGGACAGAGTGTAACTTTGTCACGGCCTCTGGGCGGGCGGTGGATAAGGTTGTTCCGTTAAAAACCAAAAGCGTCAAGATCGTTGAGTCACGGAAGAGGATCCATCTTCCTGAAAATTCGGTCCGCAGATCACCTGGGTGCTTGTTAAAAGCAAATGTGATGAGAGCCAGGGCGTCTGAGAGGAACACTGCCCCAGGCGGTTCTGAGGGACCTCGGTGTTCCCTGCGGGCAGCTCTCTGAACGTGAGCGGCGGTTCTTGTCACCATAGGGGACCACGGGCAGTGTCCCTGCGCCTTCACCGGAAGGAGGCACGCGCCCGCAGAGACTTGCGAGTTGCCTGCGTTTTAAAGGTATAGTGTTCGAGGTGCAGGGATCACACTCTCCCAGCAGACTCTCTGCGATTCTTGCACCGTCTAGGCGCCAGAATCAGTCCTGGGCAGTGCAGGATAACAGGGTAATCCTCACAAGTCAATTCGAAAGAGAAGGAAGTCGCCCTAATGATGTGGTAGCAGATGACTCCTCGTGGTATCAGCTGCGAAAAGCTGCACACGCGCTAAGGCCCAGGCATGGGTGGTTTCAGGGCTGGTCAGTTTAGAGGCACAAAAGCACCGCCAGCTACATCACAGACTCCACTTCGAAAATCTGTCGGCTACAGAATGACCGCGATCACTTCAGGGAGGCGTCGGTCCTGTGAGTCCTTGGGCAGGGCTTCTCTGAGCCGTGGGCGGTAAACGCTAAACAAAAATGTGAGTTAGTAGGGAAGATTGGAGTGTGATTCAGTTGGCAGGTAAAGCCTTGGAGAAGTTAACAGGTAAGCAAGGTCTACCCAGCCGGGGACCTGAGCTGGTGGCCGCGGCGGCTTCAGGATTCTGCCTGGCTCCAGCCCTGTGTTTCATCCACACTGTTTCTTAGGACGCACTTCCCCCCCTATCACCACAGCATAAAACCTTGATTTAACATGGAATGTGTCCCTGAGATGGTTTGCTCATTATTTGGTCCCTGAAAGTCAGACTGCCCATAAGTCAATGACATTTACAGAATGCATGTCCAATTTTCAGAAACCGTGAGTGCCTGATTAGCCTTCTAAGCTGATTTCATTTGTTACAGTGTTACTATCGTTTCCACAGCGCCTCCCCCACCCCCCAAACTTTGAAAAACTGTGCAGTGTTTTTTCCTACACTGAGACTCTAACAGGAGACATGAGCAGTGTCTTGATGTGTTTTCATTAAAGGCTACTCAAACGGCTTATGAGAGCTAACAAAAAGGATATCTTCCTAGGAGAAAAGAGCTTTGGAGGGATGGGAGGATGTTTTCAGCTGGAGAAAATGGCCCCTGTGAATATTGTCTCTCTGGTTTTCCTCTCAGAGTTCTAAGTGTACTTCACTGACTTCACGCAGCTTCCATCGTTCAGTAACTCCCTGGAGACAGTCAGCTGGAAGCTGCTGTCCCTGAACCCCGAGGACGCAGGGGCGCTGTGCACTGATTGGATTGTGAATCCTGCTGTCTTGGCCCTGGAGACCCTTGGTCCTCCTGGTGTGGTGTGGAAATTGGCGTCATCTGGGTGCTCATAGTCTTGGGGCCCTGCCCAGCCCTCCTGATCCAGAACTTGAATGTTAATGAGATGTGCATTAAGGCTTGAAGGGCTGCCATGGAAACCAGTCTCCACGGTGCAGACCCATTTGCAGATGCTCAGGAGCTCAGAGGCCTCCACAGTTGAGCTGGTGGTTCATCCTTCCACCACACTGACATAAAACCAGAGAAAGAGCCAGCCTTCCGGGAAGCTGGACTCGTTAACTACTGGATGACCCTTAATTAAGCTGAGGGAAGTGTGTCTAACCGCAGAGAATCCCAGTTTTAACAGAAGTCTCTTGTGAAAGGATTTTTGCACAAGAGAATGAGTCCCAGAAGTTACTCCTGAATTGTAGAAAGTGATTATTTTTTAAATACTGACTTTTGAAAAATCATTGGCATGGAGGATGTTTAATATTAAATAGGTAAATGAATATGGTAGATGTGAGTTATAAATCTGATCTACCATTATTCCTGAAAGTATATGGAGACTTAAGTATCATAATATGGGAAAGAGAATGATGGGGTGGGAATAATATTTGTCCTGGACCCCACCACTACCTGCATACCGCTGTTTTCCATGGTTTTACCTAAGCAGCATCTGTCCACTTTAACCTTATATTAAATGACAGCTGGAGGATTTATTGTTTATTCAGCACAGTTCTATGCACTTTATGTACATAGAGCTCTGATGTTCAAAGCTACTCTGTAGCATGCGGGTGTCTGTTTTACAGAGGGAACTCAAGCTCTGGGCTTTAGTCCGCTTGCCCAGAGTCGCAAAGTTGACACATGTGGGAGCCCGGGTTTGTCTGACTTCAAAGCCTGGGCCCTTTCATCATCCTGGGGGTGTCTACAGATGAGCCTGAACTTCCAGATCTGGGATCTAAGTAAGGAAGACTATAAATTTAAAAAGATACAAACGCAAGCAGTTGGTAATGCCAGCATCCACCGTGACCACAGTGGTTTTCTGAGTTACCATTGCCCTTGATCTGTCTCAAGCAATTGCCTTTATATCATCATTATACGCAGAATTGGTTCATGCGTGGAGAGCGTTCCTTCCTTGTAGGGTTTCTTTCATCTTAATCACATTCTCTGTCTCTAGAGACGCTACCCCATTGTGCTTTGAGCCAAGTCCCTGAAGTTGATGAAATTCTGAATGAATGCCTTTGGCAGCTTAAAGGACACGTTCGCTCGGTGTTATAATCTGACATACGGCAGAGCATATCTTTTACCAGCAGTTAAGATTTCACAGTTTGTGCGACTTATCTAGGCTCTAAATTTATTCTACGCAAACACATGAAGTTATGTTATTTACCCACATGTGGCTATTAGTTTTTTCCTGCTCCCAAACCATGTAATTTTTAAACAAAATGTTTGGGTTTACTTTTTGTTGTTTAATTGCTAAGTCATGTCTGACTCTTAGCCCTCTAACTCCATAGCCCTCCAGGCTCTCTGTCCACAGGATTTCCCAGGCAAGAATATCAGAGTCGGTTGCCTTTACCTTCTCCAGGGGAATCTTCCTGGAACAGGGCTCAAACCTGGGTCTCCTGCATTGGCAGGTAGATTATTTTTACAGCTGAACTATTGGGTCTCATCAGTAAAATGACATGTTAAAGGCTTTTTTAAAACCAGAAAATACATTTGAGTGTGGGAAACATTAAGACATGAACTTGAGTCTGTATCCAATAAATCATGCTAGTTAACACTTTGGGTACATGAGCCGATTAAGGATTTGAGCATCTAATATGTGCTTAAAATAGTCCTAGAAAACACGTAAGCAGTCTCTAGTCAAGTTTTCCAGAACTGATTTTTCAACCAAGGACTGTAACTGTAACCAATATACGGTGTGCATGGCTGAGTTCAAAGTTGTGTAGTGTAGATTTTCAGTGATGGGGGAGGAGACTAGAAGCAGCCAGGAATGGCTTTATGGACTTGGTTGGTTTTGAGTGATTTTTTTTTAAACAGGAGGGCTTGTGTTTAAGCTGCATCAGCTCTGATCCTCAGCTCTGTGGCTCACAGACCTCCAGTGGGGCCCTCGGCTCTATTAGTCCTGTCAGTGGCGTCTCATTAGGGTCATGTTCCCGTGGGAAATAGTGACACTGGGATCCCAAAACTCCCGCTTCAAGATAATGCAGTAGCATTGCCAAATCCTGTTAGATTATGGAAGTTAACATGATATTTCTGTGAATGTGTTTACTTGGAAATTGGAGAGCAAGAAGGTCGCTTAATTAGGGCAGCAACACCAGACAGAGAGCCCAGGACTCTAGCTAAGGCCCCACTGGAGGCAAGGCTGGAGAATATCCTCTCTGCCAAGTCCCCGAGTTCCTCCACAGGGCTTTGTGTCAAACACGCACAGGATAAAAACCCTGTGCCCTGGTTTGAATTCAGGCTCTACGGCTCGTTCTACAACCTTGAACGTTCCTCAGCCTCGCTTTTACTTTTCTCCTCGGCGTGTATGAGGACCGTGTTGGAACTGGAGTGACAGGGTTACAGGGACGATGGAAGGAACTGGGGCGCTCAGGAAGCCCTCGATGGACCCGCCCCTCAGGCCCACTGCTTGCGTGTCCCCTCATCCTGCATCCTGAGTGCACGTACTGAGTGCTCCGTGGACATCTGCTGAGTTTTGAACTTGACAGTCAAAATTTTTGAAAGAGCAAATTCAGCCCGAAGCCAGGACCCCTGAGGGTGTTTATATAGCCGTCACACGCCAGTTGTTTTTAGATGCTTTTCCAAATGTAGGCTAGCCCAGAAATCTAGCGCCTTGGGAAAATTACAGAAAGGGTATCTTTTGCTTCCTCCCTCCTACCTGACTACACGAGGTTCTCAGTTCATGTAACTATAAAAGCAGGCGGGAGGCATAGCTACCCCCGTTTTAGAGGCGCGTAGAAGGCTGCTGTCTGTCCAGGGACATGAAGGGACTTATTGGCAGAGACCAGCAGTCGGGTCCTCAGCCCAGTTCTGGTCTCTGCCTTCTGCCTCCCATCCTGTGGCCAGCATAGCTCAGGACCGGCTCCCAGGGCGGCTCTGAGTAACTGTTGGAAAGAGCATTGTATCTTTCTGAAGAACATCCGTACCCTTACCATAAGGAGGAGGCGGTCCCAGAAAGAACACAGCAGGGGACAGGGTCCCGGTGTCGAAGAACAGCAGGGGACAGGTGGGCATGGCTTCGTGCCAAGCCCCCGGAACCGCAGCTGTGCTGGAGGGAGCCTCTTGCTCCCGCTGGATGGTCAGCTTGCGAAGCCCCTGAGTCGTCTGTCCTCTCGTCCGCGACTGCAGCCTCAGAGGCTCGTCCTCCGCCTGGACGGCCCGTGTGCATTGCCCACATGCTCACGAGCGGACGAATGTTACTGTTACCAGGAAGCAAAGAGATGTGATCTTCTAGGGCTTCCCAGGACTTCTCTTGCTATCAGAGTAGGTCTCCTTTTCTAGCCTTTTTTTTTCCTTCTAGAAATCGGATTACTTGCCCCTCTGAGATGCTGCCGTTGTTTGCGTGAGTTCCCGCCTTGCCCTGCTTCGCTTCAGTTGCGGATGTGTTACGGGAGCTGACTCGGGCAGGCCTAGCTCACTCCATGAGCTTGTTACTTTAAATAATAGCTGAAGAGGACGTGCGCAGTCCCACCTGGTGTGATGCCCCGTGGACGCTGGTTTGGAAGCGGTGCTGGGTCACAGCTTTAAAGGGGATCTCCCTGCCTCCCACACCCTGTTATTTGGCTTGAGCAGGTGTCCGGGGTAGGGAGGAGCCATGATGGAGGATGCTGGCCCGGGCAAGGTTCTGTCTCACTTTTCACTCATTCTCTTCGGATCAAGACAAAACAATAGGAAACAACGGACCAGTGAACTGACCACAAAAGGCCTTGCAGTCACCGGTGTCCTTTGGGACCAGGTCTAGGTGCTACTCATTGTCCCCAGAGTTGTTGATGCCTGACTTTCTGTATTCACTTCACGTCCTCTTTTCTAAGTGAAGCTGGGAGGTGGGTGCACCCGGAAAAAGCAAGTGCTCTTTCTTCTAGAGGACTCCCTCTTCTCAGGTGGTCTTCTGTGCCTTTCAGTCGGTGGTTTAAGTGTCAGCCATACAGCTTCTGCAAATTTAACCACCCTCCTGTGTGATGGGACCCACGCCACTTCAGTGCGATAGAGGAGCTGCGGATTCAGGCCGTGGCTGACTATCTGGAGAACCAAGCTCTCTGTGCAGTCTGTTTGCTTTTTTGTTTGTTTATTGCTTTTTATTTGGAGGATGAAAAGGTAATCAGCTGTACCGTCTGCAGCTTCTCTCCTGCCAAGCCAGTTCTTTTCTGTAACATCATTTACCAGTTTCAAAGTTTTACCAACAATTTCGTTCACTTATTCAGAGCTTACTGCATGCCAAGCACTTCAAATATGTGTGTGGTATATAAACAGGAGTTGTTTTTACTCTGAAAAAAAAAATGTGAATAAGGCAGGGGAAAAAAAAAACAACAAAATATCTGCCCTCATGGAATGCATGGATTTTAATTCCATTTATTTTTCAGTAAAGGGATTTCGAGCCGAAGATGTCCTTGGGGACGTTTATAAGACGATTATCTTTGGCACACAACCGATGTCACATTTGGGGAGCTAAAAGCTTAATTTCCTGTGGCCCAGCTGTATCCTTTCAGCAAGAGAAGCCCCGCCGCTCCAGGCCAAGGACCCGAAAAGCTGGGGATAGTGGTAACTAACTTTTTTTTTTTTCCGCTAGTGGGAAACTTGCACGTGCGGCAAGCCCCTTGCTTCTAAGAACTGCTGGAATGTGAAGCGTTACGAACAGAAAGTGAATTCTCTGTCTGTGTCCTGCGGGGCAGCGTCAGAACTGACCACCTGGGAACAGAGAGCTTGTAGGGGCCCAGGTCACCTCAGCAGGGTCGCCCCACGCTTCCTAGACTTGAAGCAGAGTGTCCTGAGAAGGCAAGCCCCTCCTGCTCCCCTGACTCTCCTAATAATACAGCGCAGGTCTGTGTTCACAAATGTTTCTAAGCCTTCTGGACAGTCTGTTTTCAGCCTGCAGAGGACAGAGCCACGTTTCGTCTACACATTTAATTTCAAGCAAAGGACAGGTTTCTCTGGTGGCTCATGGTAAAGAATCCACCTGCAATGCAGGAGTTGCCGGTTCGATCCCTGGGTGGGGAAGATACCCTGGAGAAGGAGATGGCAACCCACCCGAGTATTCTTGCCTGGAGAATCTGATGGACAGAGGAGCCTGGTGGGCTGCAGTCCATGGGGTTGAAGAGAGTCAGACACGACTTAGCCACTGAACCACCGCCACCAAGCAGAGGCCGTCTTTCCAGCTTCAAGGTGTGATACGTGTGAGTCAAAAGCAGGCTTCAGAGTTTGGAAGGGCGGATATGTTGCCTCCTTGTTCAGGGTGTTAGAATGTGAACCAGGTCATCTTTCCGTGCCCTTTGTGATTTCAGAGATTTGAACCACACCCATTCTAGTCTTATCCATTCTCCACCTTTATACCGCTTGCCCGCCACCCTGGGAGTTTCCCTGGCATTCGCCCCTGCTGGAGTGAGGCCCTCCTTCATAGTCTTCTTGGAGTGGCAGGGACATCTCCTAGCCCAGTGGCAGCTGCTGCTGCTGCAGAGAACTGGTGGGAAGCCGGAAGGCCCTCTGCACCGGGATCTGGCTCTGGAAATTCCGTATGAAGCAGGGATTGGCCTTTCTGCAACCCACGATCTAACAATATTTTTTACCTTTTTTTTAAAGAACGCATTCGGGCTGTGCTGGATCCTCACTGCCGCGAGGGCTTTTTCTAGTTGCGGTGAGCGGGGCTCCTCTCCAGCTGAGACGTGCGGGCTTCCCCCGCAGCGGCTTCTCTTGTTTCTGAGCCTGGGCTCTGGACACGTGGGCTCATCAGGTGCGTTGCCGGGCACTGGCTTAGTGTCTTCCCGGCAGGTGGAGTCTTCCCAGACCAGGGTTTGAACCATGTCCCCTTCATTGGCAGGCGGGGGATTCTTAACCAATGGACCATACGGGAAGTCCCGTATGTTTTTGAAAGGGTTAAACTAGGCAACAGACCTTACTTAGCCCCAGATCTCAGATATTTACCATCTGGCCCTTCTCCAGAAAAAGTCTGCCAGCTTCTGAAGAGCCATCTTAATGTGAAGATGGGAGTGGGTTTCTCCATTCGCCTGTGACCTCGTCCACGGGTGTGAGTCCTCAAGGTCATGTTGGGGACGTTGAGTCAGCTTCATCTTTGGGGCCTGCACTTTTGTGTGGCTGTATTTTATTGTATCTGGTCTCTGGCCCGAGCGGTTTTGATTGTGACTTTTTTCCTGATCTTGAGGAATCAATCATAGTTGTTGTTGAGCTGGAACTTCATTTCCAGTCATCTTCCCTTAAATGATTCTCTGAGTGAATGTGACTCGTCAGAAGCTGGTTTCACTGCAAGTAGTTAAGCTAAGTTAGTGCCGCTTGTCTACGTGTTCCCAAGTCTGGCCTTCCTCTGCCAGCTGAGCAATCCCAGGGTTGCCTTGGCGGATGGCCCACCACTCCTAATTCCATACTTTGCTAATTCCCAACTTGCATATTCATCATCACATGTTTTGACTCAGAGCCAACTCTCCATAAACTTGTGAGCTTTGCATTTCTACAGAGGAAAATTGCACATTCAAAGATCAAATGATAGTGTTTACATTTGGGTGAGACACGTATCTAGAGGCGCCTGGAGGAACAGGCGTCCTTGCTGATGGGTGGCCTCAGTCACAGCTGCAGCATCCCACTTTTCCTTTTACGGCTGAAAGTATCGTAGCAGGGCTCGGTTGCAGTGTGCACATCGGTGGCTAAACTGTGGAGCTTAAACTCTGAACTGCCTTTTAACAGTGCCACGTCTTTGATTCCACAAAGATCACGGAGACGCCTAGAGAGTGATGCCTTTGGACTCTGAGTGTGGGGGAAGAAGGAAAGAACTACTGAATGGGAGTATTCTGAGGAGAGGGGAGCAGGCCTTGTGGTGTTTTGGAGAAAGGGAAGGAGGAAGATGTTGGCGTGTGCCACCTGACATGTTAGGAAAGTAGAAAGTGCTGTGGGCGGAGGAAAGGAGAGAGATCCAGGCACAAACCCTTGATAAGGGGAGCATCCCGTGGAGATGAAGCCAGGTGAGAAAAAGGTGTTTCTCAGACGCAGCACTCAGTGGGCCGGGGGCTCGGGGCACTTTCCGGTGTGATAAAAGCGGTCTCTGTCCTGACTGTGCTGGCCACACAGCCGCCTGTGTCTGTCAGAACTCCTCAGATCTGCATTTAAAATAGATGAATCTAATCTGATATAATTATTCCTCAATAAGGGCTTCCCAGCTGGCTCAGTGGTGAATCCACCTGCCAGTGAAGGAGACCTGGGTTCCGTCCTGGGTTGGGAAGATCCCCTGGAGGAGGGCATGGCAGCCCACTCCAGTATTCTTGCCTGGAGGATCCCATGGACAGCGGAACCTGGCGGACTGCAGTCCATGGGGTCACGAAAAGAGACAGGACTTGGCGACTAAACAATTTCTCAAAACCAACTTTTATGTGTTTATTTGAAAGGTTAGTCTCCATGACATTGGATTTTTCCTGTACACCAAGTAGCTAAATAAGTTATATTTTTTAGTCACTGAGAAAGTTTCTGTCAAAGTCGGGTGGGAGCCTGTGACCTTGGTAAACCGGCCACTTTAACTGACTCAGCAGAACAGAGGTTAAAGGAAAGGCAACCTAAGCCTGTGAGGGTCGACAGACAGACGAATGCGGTTTCCACAGCGTCCTGCTTGTGTTCAGCCGGTTCCTTTCGAGGCTGGAGCCCGTCTAGGAGGCGGCGCGGGGGCCAGGCCATGGCTTTCCCTCCAGCTGTCCCTTCTCTCCGCTTCCACTTGGCATCACTCACAGTAACATGTCCATGCTTCACTCTGGAATTTCCCTCCAGTGAAATGGCTCACAGCTTTTGTGGTGAAAAATTGCAAGGCAGAGAGGAGGCTGGCTTCCTGGGAGGCCAGAAAGACCACAAGACTGCCCACTGGAGGCAAGGTCATTGCAAAAAAAAAAAAGCACTGGAATTTATTTCTGGAAGATTCTGAAAGGTTAGAGGAATCTAGCGGAGAAGGCAATGGCACCCACTCCAGTGCTCCTGCCTGGAAAATCCCATGGACGGAGGAGCCTGGTGGGCTGCAGTCCATGGGGTTGCGAAGAGTCGGACACGACTGAGCGACTTCACTTTCACTTTTCAACTTTCATGCATTGGAGAAGGAAATGGCAGCCCACTCCAGTGTTCTTGCCTGGAGAACCCCAGGGACGGGGGAGCCTGACGGACTGCCATCTATGGGGTCACACAGAGTTGGACAGGACTGGTGACTTAGCAGCAGCAGAGGAATCTAGAATGTAACATCCATGAGGTTTTATCTCTGAGAAAGTTTGGCTGAAAGATTTTAATTCTGTAAAAAGCAACGTTATTATTCTGTCAGTTTTCTGGAGCTCACTCTTGCCCATCGGCTGGGAGGACACAGGGAGAGAGATGTGTGGGGCTGTGTATAAAATCTACGTAGGGGTCACTTAATCAGGCAACCTTTTCTATCTGCCTGGAATCCAGCTGAGACGAGGGGAGAGGAGGCAGAGGGTGGGTCTGGGGGAGCTTTGGATACAAAACCAGAGATCAGAGAAACGAGACCCCATTTCTCACCAAAGGCTCACTGTCAGAAACTAGCTTGTTGTCCCGTGAACCCTCTCTCAAGTCCCAGGGCAGGTGCGTGGCAGAGCTGGAGTTCTAACCCAGTCTGACTCCACTGGACACTTCTGGAAGGCCTGACGGTTACAGTTACCTTGCCTTCTGCCAGCCGCGACTTAAGAGACGCAGAGACCAGGGAAGGAGGAAGCTAGAGGTAAGAGCGTCAGTCCTGCTGGAGGCAGCGTAAGTCCGGACACGTCGTCAAAAGTAGACACGTGAACCGGCACCTGTCCCCCCTCTCCCCTGACCGTGTTAGTTTGCCAGGAACACCTAGGCAAACTGCCGTAGACGGGGAGGCTTCAGCAAGAGGCTCTCGAGCTCTGGAGGCGGGAGGGCTGATCCCTCCCGAGGCCTCTCCCTGGCTGCGGGTGGCTCTGCGGTGTGTTCACACAGCTCCCTCCGATCTTGTCTGTCCTGGTCTCCGTCTTATAGGGACACCAGGTCCCACTGCATCATGGCCTGCTCTCACGTCTCATTTTAACTAGGTGGCCTGTTTAAAGCTAAAGCTGTGGTTTCTAAGCAGGCATGTTCTCTGGTACCAGAGTTAGGACTCCAAGGTCTGAGTTTGGAAGGATCCAGTTCAGCCCTTCACATCCCCTGCCAGTAAAGCCCAGCACAGCCCAGGGCCAGGGGATGAAGGGGGTCCTTTCATGCACCCTGATTCCCATGGGCATCGCTGTCCACCGTGGTGGTCCCGAGTTATCCAGTGGAGTTAAAGCACCTTCAGCGGCGCCACCGAAGAAGAAGGACTAAACTGTAACACTGCTAGCGATGACCCCTCTCGTGGCACCTCTTTCTCTAGCCAAATGTTGGAGGTTCTGATCCATTCTAACTCCCAGCATCGAGACATCATCGTTACAATGATGAGGCCCTACCCTGAGGCCTACTGAATCCAAATCTGTCTTTTAACTGGTCCCTTGGTGTTTCCTGGACTTTCTGAGCGGCTCAGTTGTAAAGAACCTGCCTGCTAAGGCAAAAGACGCCAGAGCCTCCAGTTCGATCCCTGGGTTGGAAAGATCTCCTGGAGGAGGAGGGCGTGGCAACCCACTGCAGTACGCTTGCCTGGGAAATCCCATGGACAGAGGAGCCTGGTGGGGTACAGTCCCTGGGGTTGCAATAGACTTGGACAGGACTTGGTGACTAAGCAGCCGTCACAGGCGCTTCTGACGCACGTTAGACTGAGAAGTGCGTCCTAAGGGTTGGCATGCTGCTCCAGGGCCCCTTCCTCTCACTGTCCTTTGCTTCCTACTTGCAAAGCGCTGCCTGCGGCTGAACAGCCTAGACTGCGCGTGGAAATCACCCGGCGAGCTTAAAAAACAACCCTGCTGTCCAGACGGCACCCTAGACCCGTTGCTTCAAACTCCAGAGCTGGGTGTCAGGCACTGGGAGTTTTTT
>SJYF01000013.1:990350-1007058 GCA_006410515.1 Procapra przewalskii | reverse complement strand
AAGCTACTAATCTCAGCTCCCAGTCCTTGGGAACTGAGTCCACCTCCTTTGCAAGATGTTCCCCAAACCCTTTGCTTACAAGTACCTCCCTCTGTCTCTGGCTCTGCAGTTCAGGTCCTTGTTTCTTTCTAACACTTTACACCACTTGTTGCTTGCTGTCTGTCTCTTCCTGACTAGGGGAGGAACGGGGCAGAGCCCGTTTTATGTATGTTTCGTATGCCCTGTGCCTAAGTGCACAGTTTGGTCTGTCTTCCCTGCAGGACACGCATCTGTGATATGGAACATGAGTATGTACGGTTACTGTCTAGTAAGGTCACCCTCTGAAACAGAGCCATGTGTGTTATTTGTGCACTTAAATTTATCCTTGGATCTAGTCCAGGTATGTAAGGCAGTTTATAATACATACAATATGAAGGGAACATAAATTAAAAGGACGACAAGGGCTGGAAGCTTAAGAAATGGAGCCAGCACCGACGGCAAGAATGTGCACCGTGAGGACACTGATTTGCTGTGGATAGGCCACCAGGCTTTGAGCCCTCTAGCAGCCGGTGAGAAAAGATGGTTTATACAAGTCCGAACAGTGAAAGCCGAGCATTGCTGGGAAGAACTACAACTGTCCTTTACGTTTGGACTAAAGAGAAGGTTCATCCAGGGGTCACTATAAAAAGAAAAGGTAACATGAAAATCGTCCCTATAATGGACATGGTAAGTTTCATAGGGGTGGGGGTGGGTTTCCCAGGCGGCTCAGTGGTAATGACTTCATCTGCAGTGCAGGAGATGCAAAAGATACGGGTCCGAACCCTGGGTCGGGAAGATCCCCTGGAGGAGGAAACGGCAACCCACTCCAGTATTTTTGCCTGGGAAATCCCATGGACAGAGGAGTCGGCGGGCTACCGTCCAAGTTGGTTGCAAAGAGTGGAATACGCCTCAGCAACCAAATAGCAAGTTTCACAGGAGTAGTTCTTACTGTGACCCTCCAGGATAGGCCGCTGCTGTCCTGCCCAATGCAGCTTGATTAGGGCCCATGCCTGGGCCCCTGAGCCTGTCCTGGCTCTCTGCCGACTGGAAACAGCCGCACGTGCTGTGCGATGACTGCTCTTGCTGCCTTGGTTTATGATGCTGCCGTTGCAGGAGATGACCTAGTGTTGGGCTGGAGTGGGAGGGCGGATACCCTTTTTTTTTTTTGCTTTTATTTGTAACTTCTTCTTTGTCCTAACTAAATGCTGCGGGCCCTCACCACTGCATTTTCTTTGCTCTTGCTCCTGTTGAAACACCTTCAGAGATCCCCTTCTGTCCTAGACTTCTGGGGTCTTCCGTCTCATCAACAGGTCTGTGTACATGCTTTCTCCAGCAGCATCTTCTAGCTTCAACAGTGCTCATCCCCCAGACTGTGTTTTGAGACTGTCCTAAACCTTCTTTTATCTTCATCTTTGATAACTGTCTCTTCACTCTGGATGGATTTGGCTTTCTCCTCCATCTTCTGAAGGCTGTGGGGCTTGCCTTTAAGGGCTTAAACATGTTCACAGTCAGTGAGATTCTAAAGAGTGGAGATTAAAAGGCAGAGGAAGTTATTTTCCTTAGCTTTGTAAAGCCCATCTTTGGTTGTGGGAGCTGTCCACTTAGCATGAGTCTGTGCAGAGCAAACCTGTACTGTGAGGAGCAGAAACCTTCATGAGTTTCATGACCGTGTGTGTGAGTGTGCGCACGAGCATGTCTGTGTGGGTGGCAGGTGATGTGGCTATAGATTTTAGTTGATTGCTTGATTTCTCCCACCCCCATAAAGAGCCCAAAGTAGTCACTGAACTTACCAATCATAGAATGAGCAGAATTAAGATTTTATTTAGTGCCATGGGTAGTATAGAAAGCAGAAATTTCTTCTGTAGGATCAGCTTTAAACCAGATACAGCATAGCAGATTAGAGAGCTCCCTTGGTGTCACGAGCAATCACTGTCTGAACAAAGCTTTCTGCCCAGGAACTAGAACCGCTCATGGCAACAACAGTTGTTGGGATACCTGACTTGGGCAGCTGAGTTGGTTTGGGCTTTGGTGGAGACGTCTTTCCTTCAGTGGTCTTCAAGGATCTAAGTTGCGGTTGATCTCAACTTTGGAGGCTTTATTAACCCTCCTGTTTCCATTTGATGCTTTATGAGAATTCATTGATGATAAAGATGTGTTTAAGAAAGTACAAATGATCGTCTTGAAGATAGAAAAGGAAAGGCCTTTTGAACAGAACCTGGATGTGATTAAATGCTGGGTTTGCTCAGGGATGTTTAGGTTTTACAGCTGCAGGACATTGTCATTTATCAAATTCCTATAGAAAATAACTTTCATTGTATTCCTGAAACTTGAGATCCTAAATCCATTTCCCCCCCTGGGAGCAGTTATTTTTATAATACAGTTGTTGATTATACAAGATTTCTTAGAAGTGCAAATATTGTGAAATGGCAGAAGAGACTGTATTAAGTTTTTCTGGACAGTGCCAAATAGGCACTTAGAAACATAAATTTTGGTTGTGTTCAGAAATATGGACTTCGCTTGTAATAATAATTGTAAGTGATATGTATTGAGCACTAACTGTGTCCCAAGCACCGTATTAAGCAGTATGATTTTCTTTACGCCTCTGGGGAATCTTACAAGTAACTTCAGTTGACCTTTGAACAATGTGTGGTTAGAAGCACTGGCCCTTCCATAGTCAAAAATCCAGGATAACTTACAGTAGGGGCCTTCTGCACCCCCACCTGTATTTACTACTGAAAAAATATCCACATATAAGTGGACACATGTAGTTCAAACCCGTGTTGTTCAGGGGTCAACTGTTTATATTCCTCATTTTACGGATGAGATAACTTAAGGCTTAGCCTTGCCCAGCAACTTCCTCAGCGCTGTGTGGCTTGCTCAGTGGGGGAGCCGTGGCGTCGTGTGTCCAGTTTCCTAGTCTGTTCTTTCTTCCTTCCTCAATCAGAACCTGTATTTCTTCTAGTCCTCTCTTGCTGCTTTGGGCTTCCCAGTAGGCTTCTTTACCCCTGAGCCACCGGGGAAACCCCTCACTGTGTCTGCAGCTCTCCATCCTGCCAACCTTCTCCTTATATATTGGTGGGGCCAAGATTTTCCTGGCTCATCGAACCTGCTTTCCTGGAGTGTGTTGATCTTCCTTGCCTTCCGTCCATCCTTTCCTCTGTCGAATCCAGCCCTTAGTAAGAGCCTTGGAACGCACCTCTTTTCTTCCCCTCAGCGCTCCTGTTCAGGCCTGTACCCCCGCCCCCTGAAGGGTGGTCAGCGTAATCACCCTCTTGCCCCATCTCCTCCTCCTCCGTGCCTCTCCCTGCAGCTGCTAGTCTTTAGAAACAGTATTAACGAAACCACGTTCTTGTCACCTACCTCCCCTTGCCCCCAGTCCTTATTGCTGGGTGCTTGAACTGCTTTCTTAGTGTTCAGGACCTGTCAGCTGCTTGCCTTCCCCAGCTCAGTCATATTTAAGTGAGATTTCTCCCCTGGTGGCATTCAGCTACTCTCTGCAGAGCTCTACTCTAAGCCAAATTGTGGCAAAGCTTTGAGTGCCCATCTTGGGTTTAGATTTTATCTTGAAAGGTTCTGAAATGCTTGGTTCAAAGGAGTGATGAGATGCAGCTTTGCTTGGAAAGACTGATGTAGGGTGGTGGGATGCCTGGTAGTGAATAGCATGTTAGTCTAAGGAATACATGGGCTCATCTGCTTTGAAGTAGTGGCCCCAAGGCGGTGGTTACATAGTTGGATTGTATAGACTGTAAGCCATCCTGTAGCTGTGAACACACATGCGTGAATTTAGGCAAGTCTGAATTATGAAAGAGGCTGATAACATCTCCAGCCTCATATATCTTTCCTTAGAGTCAGCCTTTCCATCCTAAGCCCATGTGTCATCATCTCAGATGTGGGTTGATATCTTACTTATTTTTTGCTCACTTGAAAGAATATTACCATTCATAAATTGATTGAAAATTGCAATGGGTGGAATACTTGTATCTCCCCCAGATTCATGTATGTTGAGACCTAATCTGCAGTGTGATGGTATTTGGAGGTTTTGACTTTTGGGAGGTGATGAGGTCAGGAGGGTGGCACCCTCATGAATGGGATTCCAGCTTCTGTAAAAGAGGCCAGAGAGCCCTTTGCACCACGTGAGGCTACACCAAGAAGACAGCCGTCCGTGAACCAGAAAGATCTTTCACCAGACACCGAATCGGCCGGCACCCTGACTGTGGACTTTCCAGTCTCCAGAACTTGGAGAAATAAGTGTGTGTGGTTTAAGCCACTCAGTCTACGGTATTGTGGAGTCTGTGGTATTGAACTCTAAAGGAGTTCAAATAGACTAAGAAAAAGTTTATCAAAGTGTTCGTTTCTTTAACTATGGGATGAAAAAATCAACAGGAATGAATTGTAACCATATTCAAAAACATGACACTTCAGGGTCTTCCCTTTAAAAAAAAAATGAGGCATGCCCTTCTCTTAGCCAGGTCCTGTTGCCTGGAGTGCAGACGTGGTGTAGGAGCTAAAATAGAAGCGCACGTTGGAGATGGGACAGCAAGAAGCATCAGCTCATCAACGCTTCAGCCTGGGCTGGCCATGCACATCACACAAGCGAGAGCAAGAAACAATGTGTCCTGATGCCAGTTATCTGACTCTGTAGCAGCCAGCTGGACTTGCGGGCTGATGCAGCATCTGTAGGGGCCACGATCACGGCTCCCTGTGCTGAGCACCCATTCCGTGCCGCACACTGTGGGCTCATTTTACAGTGACCCCTCAAGGTGGGTACATCTTTCAGCTACAGAAGCAAGCTGGATGGTTAATAAGCTTGACTGTGGTCCTACACCCCAGAGGTGCCCCTGAATCCTGGGTTCCATCCGGGTCTGCCTGACAGACTTGAATTTTTATCCAGTCTTAGAAATGTAAGCGACTGTGTAGGCAATGGCCAGTCTGCTGGGGAGTGGGGCTGCTCTCCATCCTAGTTTCTGGGGGCAGGTTTGTTCTCTGTCCCCCCAGCCCCTGCTGGCTACCCTTTTCCATCCTGCTTTGTGTCCTGTGTTCCAGAGCCTGACTCTTACTTAATCACACACCTTCTGGCTTTCTATAGGGTTTAGCCAATAACCTCCCTGGCAGCAGGGCAGAGGCTGGGAAGAGAGAGGTTGACCTGTTCCTTGCCTGCTGTCTCCTTCCGCTCCCGTGGACTCCGCTGTTGGCTGAGTGCGTCCGTGAAAGCCCACGGTCCTGCCTACAGCTTCAGCCCTCGTCTCTGGATTCCTGCCACTGCCTTCTTCTCTTTGCCGTCAAGCCGGGGGGGGTGACAGTTTCCCCCTGCTGTTACCCGCTCCGCGCGCTTCGCATCTGGGTTGGTCTTCCTGAACCCCATGCATGTCTTTGCAAATAGCTCCATCACAGAACTTCCCTCCCGGACCCCAGAGGGCCACATCGATAGCTTCTAATTTCTATAGTCAACGTACCCAGGAGGGAGAAAAGAGCGCCTTGTAGGTCTGTTGTAGCTTTTACGATACCAGCAAACCCTGCCCGCATTTGGGCAGCTTCTACAAACCTTGCCGGCTTCTCCTGAGTGACCCCTTTCTGGCTGCTGAGCAAAGCTGGAGGGAGCTTCCCCAGCAGGCCTTTAAAACGCTGATGCTTTTTCTCTCTAAAGAGATTGTAATCAGGAAACGCTAGCCCTTAGCCCCTGCCCCCAAAGGACCATCTCTCAGGGGACAGTCTGCATCATTCGCTCCCCGCGCCTGTGGAATTACCACCAGCTTAGGAGACCCAGGTTCGATCCCTGGGTGGGGAAGATCCCCTGGAGAAGGATATGGCAACCCACTCCAGTCCTCTTGCCTGGAGAATCCCATAGAGAGAGGAGCCTGGTAGGCTACAGTCCATGGGGTCGCAAAGAGTCGGACACAACTGAGCGACTTCACTTTCACTTTTATTTACTGCAGTGTTTCACATGTTACGTATCCGTCACGTGTCGGTGAACTTGATGGATTAACTTCAGCCCCCAGT
This sequence comes from Procapra przewalskii, assembly GCA_006410515.1. Lineage (NCBI taxonomy): Eukaryota > Metazoa > Chordata > Mammalia > Artiodactyla > Bovidae > Procapra > Procapra przewalskii. The sequence goes on along the minus strand of SJYF01000013.1, from coordinate 1,001,043 downwards.
GTTCCTGCTCAGTTAAAGCCATGTTCCTCAGCTGACAGTAGTAGCCACACCGCAAATGGCTGTTCAGAGACCCATTTGCCCTGTCTCCTGGTTAGCAAGAGGCGCTTAACTAGGAAGAAGCCGGCCCACAGGGCAGACGGGAACTCACTTCATTTATAAGAAATGTACGTGCAACATGGCTGCTCCTGAGTGTACTGCCTCTTGACATCTAGAGATTAGCTTTTATTTTCGCCTTCAGAAGAAAATCATGTATTTTCCTGTTGTCTACATAGTGAAGTGATACCCAGGTATTTCCATAAGATTGAGGCATTTGCTATTGGATCTGTAGGATATGAGCATTTCCACATAAATTAGTGCTTAAAGCAATATACTATAACCTTAATTTTTGAATGTTCATATTAGATTGCTTTGGGTTGCTTTCTCTTCTGTGATTACCTGGCTTGTTTGTGGTATTCTCCCTCTCCCATAGAGGGTCTTACCACCATCCCCCCAGTAATCCTGGGCTCCGTGTCAGTACATTTTATCCCCCTCTTTTGGGTCCCTAACACCATGCATGGTGCCAGACATATGGGAACTGCTCAGTAAATCTTTAAAGTCATTCATTCATTTTCTAAACTTAAGCACCTTGAACTTGGAGCCATTCTCTAAACTCATTCTGTTGTGTACTTTTTACTGTGTGTGACTTGATTTAATCACACCCCAGCGGGAAATGGCAGCCCACTCCAGTGTTCTTGCCTGGAGAATCCCAGAGACCGAGGAGCCTGGTGGGCTGCCGTCTATGGGGTCACACACAGTTGGACACAACTGAAGCGACTCAGCAGCAGCCGCTTGCCTTTGGGCTCCTGCATTCTGCCCGCCAGCTCCCCCACCCCTCGCCTGGCCAGCTCCAAGCTGTGCCTTGGTACTGAGCTCAGCTGTTACCCTCCTCTTGAGCCTGCTATTGCGTTATGACCGCCCCCCCCATACATTCCCAGATCTACATCACGCAGCTATCACGTTCTGTAACCTACATGTTTGGGGGACTAACTGCCTCCACCCCACGAGACTGTTACACAGCGAGGAAGGACCTGTCCCTTCCGGCCCTCGTCTGCCGCAGTGGCTGCCACTGGGGAGGCTCTCGGTATTTAGGGAATGAGTAGAGGTGACTCTCGTGGTTTGCCAACCACATACTTGCAACTTTACCTGCTCAGTAGCATTTATCTGCAACCAAAAATCAGTATGTGTGGGGCTTCTGTGGTCGTTTAGACGCCTGCAGAGCAGTGAAAAGTCCGAGTGTCCTGATGTGTGTTTCCAGCTGAGGTGATGCTGTGCCCCTCCCTGCACCACTCAGATGCTAAGCAAGAGTCCTTTCATAGTGATGTGTGTAGGCTCAAATTTTTAAGTTTTGTGGGTTTGGTGGGTTTTTTGTTTTTTTTTTTGGTGATTTTACTGTTTAAAATGCCCCTAAACATCATGAAGAAGTGCTGTCTAGTATCCCTCAGCATAAAAAGCTGGGATGTGCCTTTCAGAGACAACATGTGCATTCGACAGACCTCGTTCAGGCGTGAGCTATGGTGCTGCTGGTTGTGGCATCGTTGGTACTGAACTGATGTTTATTAAATGTCTTCGAACAGAAACACACATAAACAAGGTTCTGTATCGGTCAGTTGATGAACACGCTGTCACCAGCAGCTTGCAGGAACCTCAGCCTTCTCTAGGAGCCACGGTTCGGTATTTGTGAATTTCATGTCTGTTGCAATTACAGTTGTGACGGCTGTAGTAAAACATAATTATTGTGAATAATGAAGAGGCATTTCTTGCACTGTGGAGACTAAAGCTACAGGAACTTCAGTGTCTTGTGCCAAGGCAGCCAGCTAGTGAGCATTCGTTCAACAAATATTTATTGAGCCCCTGCTCTGAGTCAGACCCTGTGCACATTTGACCCTCATATCCTTAACCCCCGAACCAAATGGATGTGAATGCAGAGTCCTAACTTCTTCAGTAAATTATTGTAAACAAGGTCAGTCACAGTGGACATGAGTTTGAGCAAACTCTGGAAGTTGGTGGACAGGGAAGCCTGGTGTGCTGCAGTCCATGGGGTCGCAAAGAGTTGGATACGACTTAGCAACTGAACAACAATAAGCTCAATCGCACACATCACCCAACTCTTTCTGAGCTAGACCAAAAATATTTACTTTGTGTTTTTTTTTTTTGGTCTCCAGTCTGTAGGTCCGTAGAGACACCGGTTAGATGGCCAAGATGTTTTTTTAAGTTGCAAAATTTTCCAGCTGAATTCCACAATGGGAGTATGTTAGCAGTATATTGTTGGAACATCTCCAGGGAAAATAGCTTCGGTCGGGGGGGGAAATACACATTAAAAAAAATTTACCAGTACATGATCATCAAGTAGTCATAGGAGGAAATAGTTTACAAAGATGTATTTATTTAGACATTTCCCTTCAGTCCAGAGTCTGCCAGGTAGGTACAGGGATGTCAGGGCAAAAAAGGGCATTTGTAAATCTGTGGTTGATTGACATTTTGGCCATGGAATTATGGAGTTATTCCAATGAGAGAATAGTTTCAGCTGATTACTTCCGTGAATCTAATTTTTTGAGCCTCTCAGGAGTAATTTGGGGATTACTTTATATCTTTGTAAAACAAATTGGGCTGGGTTTTCATTTATTGTAGAGACAGAACCGTATCTTTGACTTAGGTGGACATGACTTTTGTAAACTCCCTATAACAGACACAGTGAAGAACACAGACATGTCCAAGCTGAGCTTCAGCAGTATTTATATAGTGTGGTTCAAATAGTTTATATTCACCAAATACTTAATTGCAGGCTCAAAAAGCCTTTGTCCTCTGCGTAAACACACCCAGAGTATCACAAGGGGAATATTCTGAAGAGAGCAGCTGAAGTTGATGTTTAGGGATCAGAGCGCAGTTGCTGAGAGTGAAATATTAAACTGTTTTCCTTAGTACACAAGACTGTAAAATGTAAGGACTTGGGCTCTCTGTAAGAAGTCAGTTTCTCTTTCAAGGACATTTGCATTTCTTTACTCATCTTAATTCCACGGGAATATTTGTTGGTCCTGTGGACAGAAGCCATTCTGAGTAGTTCCGTGGATTCTGCCGTATTTCACATCACCTCCGTGACCCCTGAAACTGGGCCAGCCATGCAGAGGAGGAAGGGGGGCTCTGGGAGATGGTGCCCCAGCTAAGCAGCCCTGGCTCTCGCCCCTCCCAAACTGGTACCCAAACGTGTGGAAAAATCTGGCTAAGCCCCCTTCCTCCTTTCCCATATACCCCTCAAAGCAGCCTTTTCGTAGCTCCTTCCTTCTCTGGGGACTCTGTTCTCTGAGCTCCTTGACAGTGGCCTTGGCTTAGTTACTCTTGGAGCTCCCACACCTGGACTGGAGTTCCTAATGCGTGGGACGCTGGTGCACGATTCTTTCTTTTGTGAGAAAGGAATAGAGCCATGTTTGCTTCATTAAAACCCAGCAGTAGCTGAGGTGGTTGAAAGGACACGTGCTTTAGGCTCGGCGAGCTGTGATGGAGTGCAGATCGGCCCCTAGGCAGTCGCAAGGCAGCGGGGCCCTCTCCTTGACCCTCAGAGGCCCAGTGGCCCCATCGGTGAAACGACTCTCTGAGGGTGAGATGAGCTGCCTCGAGTGTTAGATCCATGGTCAGTTACTACTGACTTCTGTGCTTTTGTGAGAAGGCTCATGTCTCCAGGGAGGACTGCAGCTAGGAGGTAAGATGCTTCTGTTGGGATTGAGATAAGGCGCCCCTTCCTCTGGGCTGATGCACAGCGGAGTGCAGGCTGGGTTTCCAGCTCCTCTCGCAACTGGATGCCATGTTCAGGGCACAGCTGGACAACTGTGTGGAAGTCCTGAATCCTGGAGAGGCTACTGCAGTAGACGTCCGGAGACTTACGCATGGGATCCAGTAAACTCGGGCATCGCGTATCATCTGGCTCAGGGACACCTCTAAAGAGAGAAGAGGGAAATGCTCTGAGGGAGGTGCTGGGGCAAAGGGACTCGGTGTCGCAGACACAGAACTGGGGGGCCTCTGAGCTCTGTTACGTCTGTACCTCGCTGCTGCTGTTTAGTCGCTCAGTCGTGTCCGACTCTTTGCAACCCCATGGACTGCAGCCCACCAGGCTCCTCTGTCCATGGGATTTCAGGATAGAATACTGAAGTGGGTTGTCATGCCCTTCCCCAGGGGATCTTCTGACTCTGGGATCAAACCTGCGTCTCCTGCATTGGCAGGAGGATTCTTAACCACTGAGCCACCAGGGAAGCCCCATCTCATTGTACAGATGAGCAGATTGTGGTCCAAGAAGCGTTGGTCTGTGTGTTTGATTGCACAGCTCCCTGCTGACCGTGGGGAAAGTTTCTACTTTTCCACACTCTGAACAGGCTCTCTGCTTGCTTTGTACACATCAGGACGGTGTGGCTGAGCCCAGCCATGTTTCCTGGGCCCCTGGCTCTTCGGAAGCCCTGATGGTGTGGTCGGGCACATCCAGGGCCTGGTTAGCCTTTCTGGCTACGCTCTGGATGAGACTTGATGGGTTTCTGTTCCATGTCACGTCTTTCCTCTCATTTTGGCATACAGTGAATACTAATTGCTAAAAGAGCAGCCAAATCCCTTGTAAACTCTTTATTTTTTCTTTTCTTAATTTTATTTTTGGCTGCCGGGGTCTTCATTGCTGTGCACGGGCCTTCTCAGTTGCACAGAGCAGGGTCTGCTCTCCCCTGCGGTGCCTGGCTTCTCCCTGCAGGGGCTTCTCTCGCTGTGCAGCACCAACTCTAGGGTGCTCGGGCTTCGGTAGTTGTGGTGCCTGGGCTTGGTTGCCCCGCTGAGGGTGGAATCTTCCCAGACCAGGGATCGAACCCTTGTTTCCTGCACGGGCAGGTAGATTCTTAACCCCTGGACTACCAGGGAAGGCCCTGTGAACTCTTAATAGAATTGCTGAGAGTAAGTTTCTGCCTGTTCACCTCACCACTTTTTGGTGCCTGGGAGAAAGTGCCTTGGTCAGTCCAAAGCCATGTGAGGAGCCTGTGTTGGATTGAATGGTGTCTGCACCGGCTTCTCCTATTCAGAATTGGCTCCTATTTAAAAAGAAAAAAAGATCATGTCAGTTCTTTTAGTTCAGCATATCAACAAGCATTTATGGAATGTGTGGGCGGCTCCATTTCTTCATAAAGTTTCTGTAACGCAGTCCTCAATATTTACATGCAATTTTTCTCCAAGGAGATCAGAGTACTTAACAGTCATTATTTCTTGACCCTGACAGCTCTGAAATGTGTATGGAAGGCGTGCACAGGAACGCGTGACAAGAACAGGCCTGAGTTGCTTTCCATTTTCAGCTCTGAACATTATTGCTGGGGGTGGGGAGGCGGGGGAGAGGGCTGTAAGAACTGTAATGGTGCTGATGGAAATATAAACTGGTCGGGCCTTTCTGGTTATATAGCCCTGAGCACCCCATTTCATGGAACACACTCACTTACAATAAAGGGTCAATGAGATCCAGTAACATTTCAGTTCAGTTCAGTTGCTCAGTCGTGTCCAACTCTTTGCGACCCCATGAATCCAGCATGCCAGGCCACCCTGTCCATCACCAACTCCCGGAGTTCACTCAGATTCACCTCCATCGAGTCCGTGATGCCATCCAGCCATCTCATCCTCAGTCGTCCCCTTCTCCTCCTGCCCCCAGTCCCTCCCAGCATCAGAGTCTTTTCCAATGAGTCAACTCTGCATGAGGTGGCTAAAGTACTAGAGTTTCAGCTTTAGCATCATTCCTTCCAAAGAAATCCCAGGGCTGATCTCCTTCAGAATGGACTGGTTGGATGTCCTTGCAGTCCAAGGGACTCTCAAGAGTCTTCTCCAACACCATAGTTCAAAAGCATCGATTCTTCGGTGCTCAGCCTTCTTCACAGTCCAACTCTCACATCCATACATGACCACAGGAAAAACCATAGCCTTGATGAGATGGTCCTTAGTTGGCAAAGTAATGTCTCTGCTTTTGAATATGCTGTCTAGGTTGATCAGAACTTTTCTTCCAAGGAGTGTCTTTTAATTTCATGGCTGCAGTCACCATCTGCAGTGATTTTGGAGCCCCCCCAAAATAAAGTCTGACACTGTTTCCCCATCTATTTCCCATGAAGTGATGGGACCAGGTGCCATGACCTTCATTTTCTGAATGTTGAGCTTTAAGCCAACTTTTCATTCTCCTCTTTCACTTTCATCAAGAGGCTTTTTAGCTCCTCTTCACTTTCTGCCATAAGGGTGGTGTCATCTGCATATCTGAGGTGATTGATATTTCTCCCGGCAGTCTTGATTCCAGCTTGTGCTTCTGTCCAGCCCAGCATTTCTCATGATGTGCTCTGTGTAGACGTTAAATAAGCAGGGTGACAGTATGCAGCCTCGATGTGCTCCTTTTCCTGTTTGGAACCAGTCTGTGGTTCCATGTCTGGTTCTCACTGCTGCCTCCTGACCTGCATGCTTGTTCCTGTGAGCCAGGTGCCCCTGTGTGTGCTCTGTGTGTCTTAATCCATTGAATCCCACAGTAGCCACAGGAGGTAAGCAGCATTGCTGTCTGTATTTTACAGATGAGTGAGTGTGACACAGAAGTTAGGGGCCCTGGCCGAGGTCACACAGCTCATATGCTTGGCTCTGCGAGCAGTGAAGAATCCGCCTGCAGTTCAGGAGATGCAGCTTCAGTCTTTAGGGCTGGGAAAGTTCCCTGGAGGAGGAAATGGCAACCCACTCCAGTATTCTTGCCTGCAAAATGCCATGGATGGAGGAACATGGCAGCTACAGTCCATGGGGTCGTGAGGAGTTGCCTACAGCTTAGCGACTAAACACCATTTCAAAATTGGGCCATCTGCCTTCACGGCCCGCAGCTGGCTTCTCTTCTGATATCCTGCCTCTGAGAGCAGGACATTGTAATGTGCCCTCCTTACAGCCAAGTTGTGTGGGGCTTTAAGTATCTATTATTTCTTCATCAGACTTTTTTTTTTTAATTGTGGAACTCTTCCTGATGGTCTTGGAGAAAGTAATGGCACCCCACTCCAGTGTTGCCTGGAGAATTCCGTGGCCAGAGGAGCCTGGTGGGCTACAGTCCACTAGGTCACAAAAAGTCAGACATGACTGAGCTAGTGGTTAAGACTCTGTGCTTCCGCTGTGGGAAGGCCTGTGGCACAGGTCTATCCCCGGGTCAGGGAGTTCGGATCCTGTGTGCTGCACAGCCAAAAAGAAATTTCTAATCATACAAGAGACTGTGTTCTTAAGCCTAAATATTGGTGTTGTCAACAATCTTGGTACTTGGGTAACTCCAAGAATCAATAAAGCAGTCTTGATTAAGGAGGATTCTGAGAGTTGGGTGCGCTTTGGGAATGTAGGCGGCGGCTGGGTGAGGGCCCTGCCCGATCAGATAGGAGGCACGTGGACGGGACATTTGTCTTGGGGTCTGTAGTCTTCCCCTCTCCCGTCCCCTCTTTCAGAGCTGCTCAGTTCAGCCACCTTCTTGGGGTTCCCTGGCTCTCCAGCATCCCTCACTATAGACTGGCCTCAAAGCTTCAACTCTTGCCCTTCTGTTCACATACGACCCAGCTGAGGTCTTGTTCTCTGGGTGCTTTTCTGGGTAGCTTGGCTAGATCTGAACTGCTTTCTGCTGCAACACAGGTATGTGACTGGTAGATTTGGAAAGGAACTGTGTTTCTACACCGGACTGCTAGAAATCATGGGGCCATGGAAACAGAAAGCCCAAGGTGGACTCTCAGGCTACGGGGGACAAGAAATAGGAATATTCTGGGAACCCGGGCCTGCCCTTCCATCGTCCCAGACAATGATCTATGAAGCCGGTAAACTGCATGAGACCTTAGGTTCATTTTCCCAGTTGTGATAGTTTCTCTCTTGCCTTTTAGGATCTCTGGGCTTAGTTCTTGGCAGATTCCAGTGGTGGCCTCTGGGTGCTTCAGCAACCAGACGTAGATACTTCTGGGCCTCCCTTCCCTCTAACCAAAAGTTACCATTACTCGAGTAGAAAGTAATACTAACCGGAGAAGCTTCCGTACTAGAGGAGGAAGCCTGTGAAACTGGTATTTGATATGGAAGGATCTTTGTTCTTAAGGCAAATAATAAGCCTTGTGTTTACAACTCCATCACTTAAAAAAAAAAAAATGCTGACCTCTTAAAATATATTAGTTAACCAAACAGTTGCCCTCTAGATACACATGTGAATGATTAGGCCCAGATGCTGTTCCTGACCATCAGGAACTAAAAATTAATGACCTGGAATTCATGTCCTCAGAGTAGGGGTCCTTAAAAATTCTTCCCTTGTGAAGACCAATTTAAAGCAGTGGCTCTCTGGAGGGTAACTTAACCTCCACTCTCCTTCCCTGTATTGCAAACTGGCAATTAGCGAACATGCAAGAAGTCTTGGCGTTCAAGTAGCTAGCTGCTCTCCTGAGAGTCAGTGTAGCTTAAAATGCTCCTTCAAACGTTCTGCAGTCACATGTGCCCCAAGCACGACTACTTTGTAGGGTTTTCAAATTTTTTCTCTACTGTTTAAAAATAGTGCAAAATAATCGGCTTTCTTTTTTCATTAGGTATGAGAATTCCTGTTCACTGTTGTGTCCCGTCCCCCAAAACCTACCCCACCCTCTTGAACCCTCTTCTTTCTGATTCACTTGAAATGGACCTGCACGTTGAAAATCTAACTGTAAAATTACAGTGTGCAAACTCCGTTCCTTGGGAGCGGTCCTCGGTCTTTTGGAAAGAGTCTAGAGTCGAAAGTGTATTTTAGGGGCACCTCGTTGTCCCTGCCCTGCCCCCCCCACCGCCCCCACACATTCTGTAACCGTGGCTGCCACTTTCCAGGCAGAGTCAACATTAAAGCTAAAGGGCCAGACTGGAATGCTTACAGGTTTGTGAAAACATCCCAGGCTTGTTATCCGGCTTCATAAGAAAAGTGAGTGTGGTCGTCCTTCTTGCTTTCTGAGTGGTGTGTTTATTTCAGGTGGGGCTTTGACATCTGATGGGTGAGTGGCAGTCCTTAGGAGCCAGGTACGGGGTTCTCATGTGGAGACGGACAGGTTTTGGCCACCAGCTGTGACCTGTTGGCTCTCTGAAGCTCCACCAGCCTCCTGGGGGATGTTTTGACCCAGAAGAATCCTTTGTCTCGGGGTGGGCAGAAGGCGCATGTGCAGAGCCTGACGGCTCGGTGATCAAGTTTGATTGTCACATGACCCCCCCCAACCACCACCCCCGCCCCATTTTCCTCCATGTCATTCACGGCAGGTTTCCTGCTACTGGGCACACCTGAGTAGTTGCAACAGACTGCGTGGTCCGTAAAGCCTAAAAAATGTACTGTACTGAAAAATGGCCGAGAGATACTGCGTCCAGTTTGTTTTTTTAACACGTCTTTGAATCCCGTCTCATCATGGCCCTCACCCTTCTGCTCCGTGGCTTGGCTTTCATCCACTTGATTTTCATCTCGTTGCTCCCAAAAGGTGACCAGTCTCAGGGAGCTGTGCTTGGGGACTGAGGCTCCTGACCCATGTTTGCAGACATTGTCCTGGGATTTCTGTGTTGAATGACGCTCATCAGTATTGGTCACAAGAGAAAAAAAAGAAAGGGGAGTCGCTCAGTCGAGTCCGACTCATTGTGGTCTCATGGACTGTAGCCCGCCAGGCTCCTCAGTCCCTGAGATTCTCCAGGCAAGAGAACTGGAGTGGGTTGCCATTTCCTTCTCCAGGGGATCTTCCCAACCCAGGGATTGAACCTGGGTCTTGTGCATGGTACGTGGATTCTTTACCATCTGAGCCGACTAGGGAAGCCCGAAAGTAACCCGGGGTCATCAAGTATAATCCGCTTCTGATATGACTTTCTATTTCCTGCTCCTCAGTGGGCTCAGTGTTAAATTGGATGGTAATTAATATTTGATTTTGACTTATAATAAAAGATTATAAGTGGAAACAGTACTATACCTACTCAACAGTTTTGCTTTTTCCCCTCTCTTTATTGTCAGCCTGTTGGGAACATAGAGCAGCTTCATGTTGAGAGTGAATCTGAGGGCTTATTGGGTGACCTTGAGGAATTATTTTTAATGTCTCTGAGCTTTAGTTTCCTTTTCTACAAAGCAGAACTAATGGTGCTAATTTCATAAAATTATTGCAAGGAGAAAGCTGCTAGAATGAGTGAGAAGCATGTAAAGTTCTGTGTTTAACATGCTGTAAAGCCTCCAGATAGAGGCCTCTAAGCTTTGTGATTTTTTTATTACCTTATTAATTAAAAAATTTCTTTGGAGTATGGTTGATTTACAGTGCTTTAGCTTTACTGTACAGTTATATATACACATGCCAACTCTTTTTAGATTCGGTTCCCATAGAGGTCTTAATGAATGCTGAACAGAGTTACATGTGCGATTCAGTTGGTTCTTCAGTTCAGTCGCTCAGTTGGGTCCAACTCTTTGCAACCCCATGAATCACAGCACGCCAGACCTCCCTGTCCATCACCAACTCCTGGAGTTCACTCAGATTCACGTCCATCAAGTCAGTGATGCCATCCAGCCATCTCATCCTCTGCCGTCCCCTTCTCTTCCTGCTCCCAGTCCCTCCCAGCATCAGAGTCTTTTCCAATGAGTCAACTCTTTGCATGAGGTGGCCAAAGTACTGGAGTTTCAGCTTTAGCATCATTCCTTCCAAAG
>SJYF01000013.1:978115-990337 GCA_006410515.1 Procapra przewalskii | reverse complement strand
GGTTGGATCTCCTTGCAGTCCAAGGGACTCTCAAGAGTCTTCTCTAACACCACAGTTCAAAAGCATCAATTCTTTGGCGCTCAGCTTTCTTCACAGTCCAACTCTCACGTCCATACATGATCACTGGAAAAACCATAGCCTTGACTAGATGGACCTTTGTTGGTAAAGTAATGTCTCTGCTTTTGAATATGCTATCTAGGTTGGTCATAACTTTTTTTCCAAGGAGTAAGCGTCTTTTAATTTCATGGCTGCAGTCGCCATCTGCAATGATTTTGGAGCCCAAAAAACTAGTTATCTATTCTGAATATAGTAGTGTGTGTGTGATTTGTTAAATGATTTTCTACTTAAAATGGGCTTCCCTGGTGACTCAGACAGTAAAGAAACCACCTGAAGTGTAGGAGACCCAGGTTCAACTCCCAGGTCAGGAAGATCCCCTGGAGAAGGGAATGGCAACCCACTCCAGTATTCTTGCCTGAAGACTCCCATGAACAGAGGAGCCTGGAGGGCTTCAGTTGGTGTGGTTGCAAAGAGTCCTATACGACTGACTGATGAGCACTTTCACTTTCCTACTGAAGGGGATGAGCCCTCACATACATTGGTTTTATTAAGCAGGTGGACTTAAATGACCAGCCTAACTTTGCCCTTAGTTGGGTGTGAAGAGTTTTGAGATCTTGTACCATCCTTGAAGGAATGACCCTCAGCTGAGTTCAGGGTGTCTATCAGAGATATAGTCTGGTCTCCTCAGGCCCCTGGGAAACAGGAGGGATGTTTGCCAGCTCTGTGTGGCTGGGACAAGAGCATGAATCTTTGCGAGAGCTGGAGGGGAGGGTGTGACCTCAGAGGGGTCATTTCATCCAGGCTGATGCTGCATCTGTGTAATCTTTTTTTTTTTTGGAAGATGGCAAGAGGGGGTTCCAGAAAGTGAAATGGTTAGAACAGTCTGATTCTGCTTCCTTTGCAAAATTTTATATAAAAGCACAGTGGGGTGGACATCACATTTCACTAGAACTGGAATTCCCTTTTGCCCAGCTGGAGAAATGTTTTTCTCAGTTCTGAGTCCAGTTGGGATGACAGTGGAAGCTTCTCTTCCTCTTTACCTTATTGTCACAAAATATTATTCTTGTAGGCTCAGGCTTTATCAGAGGGCTATAGCATGGATTTCACGTTTTAGAGAAAGTCAAGCGGGAGTCAGTATGTTGTGTTACCTTTGCTGACCATAGAAACCAGGGTGTAGAAAGAGCCCAACTGTCCCAATATCTTCTGGGCTCAGTCTTGACCTCTGCCTATGGGAGTGGAGTCATGGCTGATGATGAAAGGCCAAGAGATTCCATGGGGACCCTTGGACCTAACATCCCATCTGTGATGGAAGTGTTCAGTCAGTCCAACTCTTCGCGACCCCATGGACTGCAGCCCACCAGGCTCCCCTGTCCATGGAATTCTCCAGGCAAGAATAGCAGGGTGGGTTGCCATTTCCTACTCCAGGGGATCTTCTTGATGCAGGGATCGGACCTGCGTCTCTTGTGTCTCCTGGACTGGCAGGTGTGTTCTTTACCACTGTTGCTCACTCACTCAGTCATGCCCAACTCTCTGTGACCCCATGGACTGCAGCACGCCAGGCCTCCCTGTCCTTCACCATCTCCCAGAGTTTACTCAAACTTATGTCCATTGAGTCAGTGATGCCATCCAAGTATCTCATCCTCTGTCATCCCCTTCTCCACTAGCGCCACCTGGAAAGCCCTCAGTGATGGAAGACAGCTGAGTTTTCCTGTGTCTTTGATTTCAAGGCTGAAGCCCCTGGGAAAGGTGTTTTATATAAACGATGGCACCCCTCTCCACCTTGTGTCCGGGCAGCTGAAACGTACACGCCACGGTCGCTAGTCCTGAAGGCACAAGGTGATGTCACTTACAGGCTACAACCTATAAATTGTGCACTTACCGAGACATCCTCTTCCTAAATGTCCTGGTTTGAAAAATGCCCTCCGTGGAGACTGAGTTAATCTTCCACAGTTCTGTCAATTGCTTTCCATCTCAGAAAAGATCCTCCCTATGGGTATACTGACCCCAGCAAACACATTCTTTGCTTCTTAGAAAAAAAAAATTCAGCAGTACAGAGAAATCTTGATTTAGTTCTGTGGATGACTGTCAGCCCAATCACTAAACAAACCTGATAAGCTCAGTTTAAAGGGAAGAACCAGCATTTGGCAGGCACTCTTGGCAGAGCCTGTCTGGAAAAAGTGGTGGTGGGTTTTCCCGTAGCGATATGGCTGGCTTTGTTTCCTAGCAAGGCAGGCTGTGTTCTTCCTGTCAGGGACCGGCGGCAGCTCCCAGGGCCTGCCCGTCTTCCCCCAGGTCCGCTTCATTGTCTAGCGGAAAGCCATCTAAGCTGCCTGAATCCCCGGAACACGCTGGAGCTCGTGGGATCCCACGGGGCTTTTTCCTTCTGGGCTCCACTGCTTCGGCTCATGCCTTTGCTGAAAGGGGAGCAGGTGAGATGCCCTCACCATCTGAGGGGAAGTTAAGAAATCCCACCCAGTGTGCAGATTCATTAGCTGGCCGTGACCTGGAAACAGTCCGTTCTTAATAAATTCTTGGAACATTCACTTTGGCCACTTCGTGCTATAGTTTTTCAAGCTACACTCGAGTTTCTTTCTCAGGTTCTGTGGCTGCTCCTCGTGCACAAAAGAGAATCTGTTTCCTTCTAATTCCTTTGTTGCCTGCTGTTGCTTGGCCAGCCCGCCCCTGCACCATGGTCAACCCTGTTGCCAGTTTGGGTCACCTTCCCAGGTGTGGTTTGGCTGTGGAAGATGCATGTATGTTTTCAGGTGAGACTGCAAGGCACTCAGAGTGGAGGAACCAAAAGTAAAGATGCTTAGCAGCTAAAAGGGGGAAGGCAGCTGTAAGATCAAGCAGAGAATGGTTACAGGGAGAGGTGTGGGCCTGGGATGTTAGAATGCGTGGACATCCAGATGCCAGCTGGGGTAAACCCTTCAGAGCCAGGTGCACTTGGAAAAAGCCTGTGCTGAAGTGTGCTCTGAAACCATCGTCTCTCACACTGAAAGGATTCGGGGCCCTTTTTGCTTGCTTGTTTGGACCATTTCAGCCACTTTTATTTTGTAATTAATTTTAAATTGAAGTATAGTTGATTTACAATATTTCTGTTCTGCAGAACAGAAGTGATTCAGTTATACATATATAACATTCTTTTTTTAGTCTTTTTCCATTATGGTTTATCATGGGATACTGAATATAGACCTCTGAGCTGTACACTAGGACCTTGTTTATTCATTCCGTATAGATTAATAATAGCTTACATCTAGTAGCCCCAAACCCCGCTCCAAGCTTCCCCTCAGCTCTCCGCCTTGACAGCCATAGGTCTGTCCTCTGCGTGTCTGAGGCTTCCTGAACGCAATCACGTTAGGAGGTTTCCCAGGGAGTGATAACAGCTGATGGGAACAGAGGCTGCGTGTCATTCGCATGCAGGTCCCTGGGGACGCAGGGGGCACTCGGGCGAGGGTTGGAGCGGAAGTGAAGTGGCTTCTGCTCTGCGGGCAGCCAGGCTTGGTCCCTCCCCATCCCAGTTAACGCGTTATCCAGGCCAAGGTGGATCAGGGGGAGCAGCCTCTACCGTTCTGTGTGTGTGCTTTTTTAAAAAGCAGGTCTCCTTAATCATGGGATTCTGTTGTTCTGTGGGCAGAAGCTGCGCTGAGTAGCCCATGGATCCCGCCGTATTTCACATCACCGCTGTGGTCCTGAAGCTGGGCTAACCACGCTGGGGAGGAACAAGGGGGCTCCCCGGCTGGGCGACCCCGCTCTCACCCCCTCCCACACTGGTACCAAAACAGGTGGGCAAAGCCAGGCACGCCCCTCCCCCCTCCCAGGTGCCCCTCCAACCAGCCCTTTCCTGGTCCCTTCCTTCTGCCGGGGGCTCTGGGCTCCTCAACAGTGGCCTCCGCTCAGTCACTCCTGGAGCTCCCACACCTGGACTGGAGCTGCCCGCCCCGCGCCCCTGCCCCACCGTGCATGGCCCCTCCCCACAGGCCACGTGGAAGGATGTTTGCCCCATTAAAATCCTGCAGCAGCTGAGCTAGGAGCCGCTTGAAAGAGCACGTGCTTTAGACTCAGCAAGCTGTGGACCAGTTCTGCTGCTCGGCAGTCACGGGGGCCGCGGGGCCCTTTCCTTGACCCTCAGAGGCCCAGTTTGCCCACCTGGGACGTGACTCCTCAGAGGGCGAAATAAGCTCTCGCATGTCACAGGACTGTCACGTGTTAGTCAAGCACTCTGTTGGGAGGAAGCATTGGAAACAGGTGGTCAAGAGTTACAGACTTGAGTCTGAAGACAAGGGAGGGCTCTGGATGTCATGTGCAGTGTGGTGACTGTAAGTCAGCCCTGCTGTGTGGTACATCAGAAATTGGTTAAGAGAGTGGATCATATGTTCTCATCCCAAGGAGAAATTTTTGTTGAAGCTGTATGAGATGATGGATGTCAGGTAGGCCTGTTGGAATCTTTTCACAATGCGTCAGTCAAACCGCCTTAAACTTGTACAGTGCCATATGCCAGTGACTTCTCAGTAAGCTGGTTTAAAGAGCTCTGGTAGGAGGAGCCACCCTTTTGCAGAAAGCCTTGAACTTAAAAGGACTTTTTCAATTTGATGAATGAGGAGAGCTGGGTGTGGATTTGTCTCGCTTTTCAGTGTGGAATGTTGACATTGGGCTGCTGAACACATGGAGGGGATTTTCTGGGCTTATAGGGTTGGCTGAGGAAGTCCGAGTAGGGGATCAGGAGGCTGAGCCCAGAGGCAGGACCACCAGGGTCCAGGGGGGGCCCCACACTGGTCTCCTGGCAGCCATTCTCCTCTGGAAGGTAAGGGCCGGGAGAGAAGTTTAGAAGTTTCTTGTATTTTGGTAACTAAACTGGAATCGTGTGTTCTGAGTCACAGGCTGCTTCCGGCCCAAGCTTAGAAATACTCACCGGATGTGGGGCATCGTGGGTTTTCATGGTCCTGTCTGTTCCTCCTTTATTTTCCTTTGCTCTGTCCACTCGTACTTGTCAGTTTCATGTTGATGTGGTCATTTGCTTAGACCTGGGTTTGATCCCTGGGTTGGGAAGATACCCTGGAGAAGGGAATGGCTACCCTCTCCAGTATTCTGGCCTGGAGGATCCCATGGACTGTATAGTCCATGGGGTCACAGAGAGTTGGACACAACTGAGCGACTTTCACATGGACACAGATGCTCTGAGATGATCTGGAGGTAACAGCGTGTGCAAAAATCTAAACTGTGTCTCAGCCTTTGGGAATAAGCCAGTAAATTCTTTGATTTTCATTCATCATTTCTCTCCCTCTCTCCCTCTCTCTCTCTCACATCCACACACAGAATGCACACTTTAAAGAAATTTTTACTTACTCAGAACTCCTTACGGTTTTAAATGCCTTGTTTTCTTTTTTATTCAGCATCAAATTTCAGTTTGTTTCATGAGAACAATGGAAACGAGCACCAAGGAATAGAACACTGAAAATTCTGTTCTTTCTTCATAAGTACACAGTTGAAAGTTGCATGTTTTAATCAATTGGAGGTCATCATTCACAGGTGGAGGGACAGGTCTGTAACAGGAGAGCATTTCTTTATTTTTCTTTTGGACTCTGGACTCAATTATGCAAAGTGCCTAGAACCTTCTAAAGAGAAGAAATGAACAGACACGGGAATATGCTGCCAATTCAGTTGTTAGGAGTTAAGCTGACAGAGTAAGCTGGGTCATGACAAAATCTGATTGCAAAAGAACGTGTTCGTGGTAGAAAACTGGGAAGATACAGAAACCTACAAAAGTATGGAAACAAGTCAACCGCAAGTTGCATTTTCAGTGTTTTAGTGATTAGCCTTCCAGGCTTAATGTACGTGTGTGAGTCTCCCTTTCCCATTATTCTCATATGTCCATGTTTTGAATCATATTTTTCCATGCGTGCATACGTGCTCAGTCGTGTCTGACTCTTTGTGACCCCATGGACTGTAGCACGCCAGGCTCCTCTCTTGTCTATGGGATTCTCCAGGCAAGAATACTGGAGTGAGTTGCCATTTCTTCCTCCAGAGGATCTTCCTGACCCAGGGATCAAACGCACATCTCCTGTGTCTCCTGCTTATCAGGTGGATTCCTTACTGCTGAGCCACCTGGGAAGCCTATTGAATTGTATTCCAAGTTAATCAAGTTAATGTGGAAGTGTAGAGGCTTCCCTGGTGGCTCATATGGTAAAGCGTCTGCCTTGCAATGCCAGAGACCTGGGTTCGATCCCTGGGTCAGGAAGATCCCCCTGGAGAAGGAAATGGCAACCCACTCCAGCATTCTTGCCTGGAGAATCCCATGGACGGAGGAGTCAGGCAGTCTACAGCCCATGGGGTTGCAAAGAGTCAGACATGACTGAGCAACTTCACTAGAGCGTGACTATTCTCACATCATTAATTACAGAATCATTATAATAATATGGAATAATTATATTGGGGGATGACTTAATAGACTTCATGGCAAACATTTCAAGGCTGTAGTTTTTTGTTACTGAATACATGGTGGATATTTTTAGGTAGAAATGAAACCAAATGTAAATAGGGATTAAAAAAGAGTCTGGGAAACTGTTACCAGGGTTGGGTTTTTTTGCCCTTTTTTTGTTTCTTTTTTTCCCTTTTTTTTTTTTCCTTTGAAGAGTCTAGCCTCAGCATCAACTTGTTGTTCTAGCCACTATTTCTATTATTGGATAAAATCAACTCGGCAAATTTCTTTAGTGTTTCTGTTCCCATCCGCAGACCACAGGGCGAGCAGTCTGTCGCATTGTTGGGTGGTTGGTTTGTGAAGACTGGTGGTCCCCAGTGTGCGTTTGGGGGTTAACATGGGCTCAGTGACTTTCTCGAGGAACGCGTCAGGGCTCTGGTCATTGACTTGGGTTCTCCGTGTTCTTGCGGGCCTGGTGGTTCCCTTCACAGCTTGGCTGATGGTTAAAGCAGACGGTTCAGCACCTCATCAGGAAGCAGTTTTGAAATCATTGCTGCACAAGACCCATCAAAAACCTCTGCTGAGGACTTTGAGAAGGGGTGGTTATGTCTTTAGGGCAGCTGTTCTTAAACACATTAGGTCATAGAGCCATTTAAGGGTGGACACGCTGCCACATACCGCTCAGTCTGTGTTAATTTCCCAGGGATGCAGCCCCCGAGAGCCCGAGCTCACTGTCTTGCCTCAGAGGCTCTAAGCTCTCTCCCTACATCACACCCACTCCCGTCAGCATCCTCTGAGCACTGGCCCCCTCTCCTGGGTGAGGGGCTTAGCACGTTCTCACCCACCTGCTGGGCTGGGACCATCTCTTCGGGCAGGTGGTCCTCCAGGGCAAGGTCCTTCTCAGGATGTCCCAGTCCTGAGCCTTTCCCTCGGTTCAGATCTCTCCCTCAGGAAACTCACACTTCCTTGGCCCCAGTAAATTCTAAGAATGATCATCCATCTTGGTAGCCTTTTGGCTTTTATGTTGCGATTCCATCGCAAGTTACTATGCCTTACTGGAGTGGGGTGCCATTGCCTTCTCTGACTGTGCCTTACAGACTCCAGTAAATACCGGTTGTACCTTAAGTTGTTTTCTGGAAGCCCTCTCCTTTGGTTCGAGGCAAGAGGAGGGAAGGTGTTCTCCACTTGTTCTCCAAAGAAATATTCTCTTCCTCTCTTACACTACTGTCCTTTAAAACGTTTTATTTATTTTTGGCTGTGCTGGGTCTTTGTTGCCGCAAGGGCTTTTTCTACAGTGTTCGGGCTTCTCACTGTGGAGCATGGGCTTCTAGGGTACGCAGGGACATCTGAGAAGGACCTTGCCCTGGAGGACCACCTGCCCGAAGAGATGCTCGCAGCCCAGCGGGCAGGTGAGAACGTGCTAAGCCCATTGCCCAGGAGCAGGGGCTTCAGGGGTTGTGGTGCATGGGCTGAGTTGCTCTGCAGCACGTGGGATCCTCCTGGACCAGGGATGGAGTCCGTGACCCCTGTGCTGACAGGCAAGTTCTTTACCACTGAGCCACCAGGGAAGCCCCCTTCCCTGCCGTGTTGTGATGCCCTTAATTTAGGTGGTGGGCAAAGCCCAGTGGAAAAGATTTCAAAACCACTTAGGTCTTGGATTACAGTGTCTACAGCTTCCTTTGAATAAGGGATGGGGGTGTCTTTGCCCAGATTATTTTGTCTAGTTTTTGGACAGTCTTGAGACAGAGTGTTTGATTCTAACATCTTAGCGTAAACTGCTCTTTCTGTGGCTCAGCGTAGGGGGACCTCAGTGGGATGGGGTCTAGGAGCAGGGGATGGGAAGAAGCACTGTAGTTATGCTGAGGGCTTCTGAGGGGTGACTCCGGAAGGAGATGAGTAGCTGTGAACCCTTGCTTTGCTTGTCGCTCGCTGAGAAACTGGAGGACTTGGTCCAGCATCAGCGTGGTGTTTTCCATAACCATATACCACATGTGTCAAATAGTCAGATGTAAAATCCTGGTTCTCAGAAGTCCTTTGTGAATCTGTGACCTTCCAAGGATTTCTAAGCCAACAGACTGACACTGGAAACAAAGGCAGTGTTTTGATAGGATTTCACTTTTTCCTACTAAAGTATAGTTGATTTACCCTCTTGTATTAATCTTTGGTACACAGCGTAAAGATTCAGGATTTTTACAGATTATACTCCATTAAAAGTTCTTACAAGAGATTGGCTATGGTAACCTGTGCTATATAACATATTCCTGTGGATTATCATTATTTTTTGTATCTATAGAAAAAACAGACTTGAGAGCAAGAATTGGAAATAATACCTGTTTTTTTTTTTCATTGATACCTTGTGTGAGAAGCAGGAAAAGCTTCTTCTCTGGGCTTTAATCCATGTGTAAATGATATTCTGACTTACTGACTGGCAGTGAGGAGTGGGTGGAAAGTCTACCCTGCCCCCAGCTTGGAGTCAATGCAGGGAGGAGTAAGAGGTACCAGGGGCACATCTGTCCAAACCCTTCCCCACACATTGTACCGGTTAGAGACTCACTTTTATTTAGTAAGTTCATTGTAATGCAAATGGTCCTTGAAAGGATTAACCACATGGTCATTTGATTACATAATCAAATTGTTCTTTTCCTGGTGGGGTGGTTCTGAAAGAAATAGCATGACTGGGAAAAATAGTGATTTGGGAATATTACATTCTTCGCTTGAGGACAGACTGAAATGGCTCCCTAGGATGATCGGATCGGGAGGGGTCCTTTCTAGAGCCGGAGTATAGGAACAGCAGACTCATGCATGCAGTCAATGGACTTCTTAGGTGATCCAGATCAGTGTCTCAATTATGTTCAACAGAAGACTAATCCCGTGGGATGTTTCATAGTGGGAGAGGAAGGGTCTGTGGTCAAATCTCTTTGCAAAGCATTTCTTGTATCCCTCACTCGGGCATTCAGTATATTTGTTGTTTGGTCACTAAATTGTTTCCAACTTTTTGGGACTCCGTGGACTGTAGCACACCAGGCTTCCCTGTCCTTCACTACCTCCTGGAGCTTGCTCAGACTCATGTCCCTTGAGTTGGTGATGCCATCCACCCACCTCATCCTCTGTTTTCCCCTTCTCCTCCTGCCTTCAATCTTTCCCAGCATCAGAGTTTTTTTCAGTGAGTCGGCTGTTTGCATCAGGTGGCCTAAGTATTAGCATATTAAGGATTCTGAGAAGACTTGCTGTTTGGAAGCTTATTTAGCTGGATTAAAGAAGTGGTTCCCTAAGTTACTTGACCAAGGAAGACCCGCTGGGAATACTGACTGCCCCCCTCTTGGGAATGTTCTAAGCTTCCGGAGCAACTGCTATGGCTCAAGATGCTTTTCAGGCTCTGGTTAAATTGCTTTGAAACCAACAGAAAATTTGCTCCAGTTCGCCTCTGGTGTTTCGTTTCCTTTACCTGAAGGGTGAGTTTTAAATTAGAGAGAATCACATATTTAAGTTAAGATCTGATGAAAAGATAAACAGATGACAACATGAACTGATTGGATATGTAGAATGCACACAGTATTATTTGTGCACACACGTGCACACAGGCTTTGAATGCATTCCTTAAAGAGTCAGGGCTTTGTTAATGACTCCATGAAAATAAATGACTCCATTAAAATTAAAAATCTAAAATCTTCTAATTTTAATAAAAGTTACTTTAATAGAAGTTACTCCAGTTACTTTATAACATCCAACCAGTCCATTCTAAAGAAAATCAGTCCTGAATTTTCACTGGAAGGACTGATGCTGAAGCTGAAACTCCAATACTTTGGCCACTTGATGCAAAGAACTGACTTATTGGAAAAGACCCTGATGCTGGGAAAGATTGAAGGTGGGAGGAGAAGGGGACGACAGAGGATGAGATGGTTGGATGGCATCACCAGTTCAATGGACATGAGTTTGAGTGAGCTCCGGGAGTTGGTGATGGACAGGGAGGCCTGACGTGCTGTGGTTCATGGGGTCGCAAAGAGTCGGACATGTCTGAGCAACTGAACTGATGCTTTAAATTAACACACCTCAGTCAAAAGCCATGGAGAAGAAAGTGGCAACCCACTTCAGTGTTCTTGCCTGGAGAATCCCAGGGATGGGGGAGCCTGGTGGGCTGCCGTCTATGGGGTCGCACAGAGCCAGACACAACTGAAGCGACTTAGCAGCAGCAGCAGCAGCAGTCAAAAGCCATAGCTGGTCGCTGGTTTGAATGTAACTGACTTTTCTGAGAGATAAATTGCAGTTTAATAGCAAATGAAAGACATCTGGGAGGACAGAAAGGAAAGCGATTGATGCTAAGTCGTCTGACTGCCCAGGTGTCACCAAACCTCTCTTCATGAACTCACTGGTCTTTGACGGGATAGTCTTTCTCCTGAGTGTAAGCGTCCCCGTGACTTGCTTCATTCCGCCCACACCGTCTCACAGCAGCAGCTTCCCCGGGTAGCTGGCGCTCTCTGCCTGCAGCGCCACCTCCCACCGCATGAGAACGTCACGGTTGCCCCCACTGTGGACACTGGTGGGCTGTCCCGAGGCGTCTGCTTCTACAGTTCTGATGCCCTGGACATTCTTGGGGGTGTCTGCCAGTGCACATGGTGAGGTTTTTCTCGAGGCGGTCTCCGAGAATGGGCCTGCAGAGCCTTGGGGAAGGGCCGTCGAGCTTGGCTAGAGAGCGCTTGTTTTCAGCAGCGGTGGATGAGCATTCGCATTGATCCACACACAGAGGCTTTGTCTGACTTGGAAGCTTTTATCATGTGGGCGTGAAACGGTGCTTCTGATTTTCTCTAGCGCGGTTTAATTGGCATTTCTGGTTCCTCATGAGCTCGGGCACCTCTCCATGAGTTGTCCGGTCGTCTGTGAGTGCTCAGTGAAGTGCCCTTGACCCAGTTTGCTGCCAGGTAGCTTTTTCCTTCGCTAATTGATTCTTTGTGGATTTATTATTATCATTACTGCTTTGTCCGTTTATGTGCTACAGAAACTTTGCATGGGAAGATACTTGTAACTTTGGCATAACTGAATTTATCTTTTGATATGTACTTTTAGTTTTAATATCCATCTGTATTGTCTCTTAAGGTTTTACAGCTTTTCCTTCTCAAACTTACCTGGAATTGATTTCGTGTACCGCGTAAGATGGGCTTCCCAGGTGGCGCTAGTGGTAAAGAACCCGCCTGTCAATACAGGACACATAAGAGATGCTGGTTCCATCCCTGGGTCAGGAAAGTCCCCTGGAGGAGGACATGGAACCCACTCCAGTATTCTTGCCTGAAGGACCCCACGGGCAGAGAAGCCTGGTGGGCTACTGTCCATAGGGTTGCAAAGAGTCAGACAAGCCGGAAGCGACTTAGTATACACACACAGTGTAAGCAGTGAATCCAACTCGCTTTTTCCCTAATGGAGACTCAGTTGTGCAAGCCTCCCTTATTTAATACTCCATCTAACCTTCCATGTCATCATGGAAGTTATAAATCAGTTTTCCATGTCATCATGGAAGTTATAAATTAGTTTTCCACAGGTACATGTATCTGAGTTTTGACATGTACATGAATTGTACATGTATCAATTTTTGTTCCATTTACCTGTCGTATTCACGAATATTAAACTATTTTGATTACTGTAGATTTGTGTATCTTGATATTTAGTAGAAAATTATCCCTGCCTTGGCTCTCAGAAGTACTTTGACTCTTCTTGACTATCTGCATTTCCTTTAAATTTCTTTTTTAGAACCAGCT
>SJYF01000013.1:959523-978043 GCA_006410515.1 Procapra przewalskii | reverse complement strand
TCATACCCATGAACATAGCATATTTATCTACTCTTTTATAAGTTCCTTAATACATTTTAATAAAAATGTCTAATTTTTTTCATAAAAGTTTATGGGCCTTTTATTATTGTGTTCTAAAATTTTTCAGTATTATAAATGGAATCCTTTTCAAATCACATTTTCTATTTCTTAATATTTGAGATTTTTGCATCCTACAGTAGTGATAATCATAAATTTTCACATAATTGTTTACCTTATTAGTTTACTTAAAATCTCTAGTATAGTGGTTCTCAAACTTAACCATGCGTCAGAGTTCCTTGGAGGACTTCTTAAAACACACTTCTGGACTTCACTGTCAAGAGGTAGAGTCAGTGGGTCTAGGCTTCGGCTGCAGAATGTTTCTCTCTAGCAGGAACTCCGGAGATGCTGATGCTGGTTTAGGACTGTACTTCAGGAACCATTGCTCTGGACTCTCTGGTGGTACGGTGGATGAGAATCCGCCTGCCTGTGCAGAGGACACGGGTTCGGTCCCTGGTTTGGAGGGTTACACATGCTGTAGGCAGTTAAAAGCCAGCGTGCCCAAGCTCAAGACTCCACACCCTCTCAGGCCCTCGAGCCACAACGGGTGAGGCCCTGGGCAGCAGCTGCTGCCGCTTGTGTGCCCAGAGCCTGCGCTCCGGGAGAGGAGCCCCCACAGTGAGAAGTTGGTACCCTGCAACGAAAAACAGGGCCCCCATTGCTGCAACTAGAGAAAGCCTGCATGCAGCAATGCAAAACCAGCACAATCAAAGCAGGGAAATCAATGGTTTTTAAAAAATTACTCTAGCACAAAAGTGCCAGTATAATTGGAAGTTGGTCCCTTATCCTTGCTTAGATGTTCAGAGGAATGCTTTAGACATTTCACCATGAGGTGTGTTCTTTGCAAGGAATGTGTGTGTTCGCTGTCAGTTGAAGTATAATTCTGATTCTTCTTTGCTAAGAGTGTGTTTTGAAATTATGAATTGATGTCGAGTTTCATCATCTTCATCTTTTTGAGATTTTTTTTCTCCGATAATTCACAGTTGTGAGATAATCAACTTTCTCGTTTTGCTTAAAATCCCTGCATTCCTAGGTTAAACCCATCCTGTTCATGATGCCTTATGTTTGTGGTACATTGCTGGATTCAGTTGGTTAATATTTTTTCATTATGCTCATAAGTAAGATTTCCCTTTTTCTTTTTTCTCGGTGTCCTTGTTCGGTTTCGTTATCCAGGTTATGTTAACCTTATAATGTTAGCTGGAAATTGCTGCATCTTTCCCTGTTATCTGAAAGAGTTTGTGTAGATTAGAATTCCCTGTTTATTGCATTCAGTAGAAGTTGCCTGGAAAACCATCTGGACCTTGTTTTTTTTTCTGAAGCATTTTAAATTGGAGTTAATTTATGGAATGGTTATAGAAATATTCGTGTATTCTGTTTTGTCTTGAATCACTCTTATTAAGTTGTATTTAGGAATTTATCTGTGTCCATGAGTTTGTCATTTTTAACGTTATAGGCATGAGCTTTATTATATTATTTTTATCTTCTTGATTTGTTTGCTCATTGGTCTCCTACTTTCTTTCTAAAAACTGCTTAAATCTTTTTGCTTTGATTTCTTTGCATTCTTTTCATTTTTTCTTCCTTTTACTTCTTTGATTTAATATCCAAAGCTTAATTTTGTGGTTTTTTTTTTTCTTGTCCTGCTGGTTCTTGTTTTTCTTTTTCACTTTCTTTTGGATTGACTGAGGTTAACGCGCTTCTCTCGGTAATTTATAAATCATCTTCCTCCTCCTTCTATTAGTTCTGTGTTTTGTTTTAGTGAAACATCTGCTGATTTTAATTTTGAGGGATTAAAAAAAACATGCAGTCATCGAACATTAAGATGGTAGATTAACAGTGAAAGAAAGCAGCACCAAAGTAGCAGTCCTGAACATGAGCAGGTAAGATTAATCCATATTGTTCATGTAAGACACGCTTGACTTGTAGTTGTAAGTAAGTTCCAGATACACTGCTGGGATTTAACTTTGAATTTTATAAGCAGATTGCTCTCTTTACATACCTCCACCCTTGATCATTTGAGAAGTGAAGTCGCTCAGGCGTGTCTGACTCTCTGCGACCCCATGGGCTGTAGCCTACCAGGCTCCTCTGTCCATGGGATTTTCCAGGCAATAGTCCTGGAGTGGATTGCCATTTCCTTCTCCAGGGGATCTTCCCAACCCAGGGATCGAACCTGGGTCTCCCGCATTGTAGGCAGACGCTTTACCGTCTGAGCCACCAGGGAAGCATTACACAGAATCAATAGTTCCAGCATTTATTGAAAGCTTTTTTGAAAGATTCTGTAGAAGTTTAACCCTGAGAAATACGCACAAAAACATTTGATCCTTAGGAGACTTCACACCAAGGATTGTTGACATTTATCTGCACAGTTAAGACACTAGGTGCAAAATCTGTATCTTCGCCTCCTCTCAAGGAACTTGAAGGTCAGCACTTCCCGATGGAACCCGCCTTGCTCACCCCTGACAAGACGAGCTGGAGGTCACTGTTGACTTGGTTCGCTTCGGTGTGGCCCCCTGTACCCAGGACGGCTGCTCACTGCTCCTTCTTGTACCTCTGGTCTTCTGTGTGGGATGATAAAGGTGCATCTTTTGGAAATTCATTTAGTGAGGGTCTGTTTGTGGTGGATATTATTCTCTTTCTCTATAAGGGTGATATTTAACTGTACATTTGAAAGAGGCCTCTCATTTCTTGGAATATCAAGTGCACTTATTTTCAGAGTGCGATAAGCCTTGCTCTGTCTGGGCCCCTTTTGTGTTCTGTGGTCTTTACCTGTGAGCTCCTGTTGCTTGGCTCTTCACCTGTGGGACTTTCTCAAGGTCTGGGATCAAGTTGTTTTCCTTCAGAGAAAATTTGTCATCCTGTCTCCAAATGCCTAGGCCTGAGACCACTTAATAAGAAATGTATTGCTGTGTGCCATTCATGGAAACCTGATTGAGGTCTCTGATTTAAAAATTTTTTTTGACTTCTTATTTTGTATTGTATAATAGATTAACAGTGTTGTGATAGTTGGAGGTGAACAGCAAAGGGACTCAACCATACACATACATGTTCTGATTAAATTTACAACGTATTTTCATTCTTTCCATATAGTGCCAAGATCAAAATGAAGCTGCTTATCCCAAGTGGTTAGCGTCTTTTTTTTTTTTTTGCTTTTTTTCATCATCTGTCACTCTGCCTTCCTTTTCTATCTCTTCATATTTTAAATATATCTTTTCTAAGCAGCACAGGTTAAGAGTTTAGTTTTTACAATATGATCTGATTATTTTAAAAAGATCTGTTGAGGCTTCAGCTGTGATAGATTGTTTCTGCCTTGTCATTTGTGCTTTTTTTTCCTTTTCTGCGCAGCTGCTTTTTTATTTTCCTGTTTTCCTTTGAGTTTTTCAATTAAATATATTATCTCTCTCTTTTTTGGGAAGTTGAACATTGCACTTATCATTTAGTGAGTTACTCTCAAATTTTTAATATGGGCATTGACTTTCAAGTCTGTTGTTAGACGATACCTTTTTCTCCTTCTGAATAATAAAGAATTATATTACTTTGACCATACCTTCTATAAGTTTTGATCAATGTTTTAGATATTTAGTTGCTGACTTTTTTAGATTTCACCACATTCATCCTTTTTTTTTTTTTTGCTTACTTTTCCTTACTCCATCTCAGACCTCCTTTTGGAGATAATTGTTGTTTGTGATGAAATACATCCATGGGCATTTTCTCTGGTGATGTGCTATTCATACTTCCTCCTTGTGGGTTTGCTGAAAATCCTATTTTGCTTTTGTTTCTTGAGTGGCAGTATAGCTGTGCCCACGGTTCCGGATTGACTCGCAGTACTTCGGAGTGCTTTCGCCGGCGTCTGGCTCCAGCTCCAGCTGTTACGGTCTGATGCCAAGCTGTCACTGCTTTGAAGTCGTCTCTCTTCTGTCTGCCTGTGACCTGCCTCTGCCGTCCCTGTTTCTCTTTTGCACCTAGCTCCCTGCCTCTCTTTCCTTCCTTCATTCCTTTGCTGATTCGAGTGGATCGCGCTTCCAGTCTGAGCATTTTGTCTTCCATCAATTCTAGGAAATCCTTCTCTCTCCAAATGCTGACTGTCTTTCTGTTCTGTCTTTGGATTCCTAATTAGGCATATGTTGGGCCTTCTCATTCCCATAGCCCTCCTGTCACTTAAGCCCTCTCTTAAATTGGCTTTATCGTTTGAAGGGTCGTTATTGGTGTCTCTGGGTTTTCTAAATCTGTGCTTTTGCTTCTCTTCTGGTTTTTTCTTTTCTGAGGCCAGCTCGGGGAGTTTTGTTTCCTTCGTGTTCTGGCATTTTTTGTTGTGACTTCACATGCAGCTGCCGTGATCTGCATGCCTGTGCACATAGTCACTGAGCTGTGTCTGACTCTTCTGCGACCCCATGGACTGTGGTCCACCAGGCTCCTCTGTCCATGGAGATTCTCCAGGCAAGAATACTGGAGTGGGTAGCTGTTCCCTTCTCCAGGGGATCTTCCCGACCCAGGGATTGAACCCGGGTCCCCTGCACTGCAGGCGGATTCTTTACTGTCTGAGCCACCAGGGAGGCCCAAGAATCCTGGAGTGGGTTGCGATGCCCTCCTCCAGGGGATCTTCCTGACCCAGGGATCGAACCCACATCTCCTGTGGCTCCGGCACAGCATTTGGATTCTTTACCGCTGAGCCACGGGGGAAGCCTGCACAGGCATCCTAAAAGGCCTGGCTTTTGTGAAGTCTTGCTCCTCCAGTGAGACTTGGGCTGGCTTCTGCCCTAATACCCTGAAATACCTTTGTGTGGGGACCCCTTCAGTTAATTCTCAGCTTGAGGGATCCCGGGTCCTGCAGGTGGGATAAAAGCAGACCCTGACACTGTGTGAACACAGACCTGTGGGTTCAGATTCAGGGGGAGGCCTTTCCTTTCCTGCCTGAGCTGAGGTCCTTGCCGCTTTCCCTCGGCGGTCAGCAGGTTCTCCTGGGCACATCCTCTCACTGAGTGGAATTGTTGAGCGTCCTGCTGCCACTGTGCACTATGACAGCACAGCTGGTCCGTGAGCATCAGGGTGTGTGTGTGTCTTTATGGTGCACTTGCAGCTTATGGTCAGCCTTCCAGGTCCATGGTTCCTCTGAATCTAGGGATTCCACCAGCCGTGGACTATGGTTTTTGTAAATTACTATAATAAGAGGGTAGGTGTTGTGAGAGGGCATCAGAGGGCAGACACACTAAACCATAATCACAGAAAACTAGGCAATCTAATCACATGGACCACAGCCTTGTCTAACTCAAGGAAACTAAGCCGTGCCGTGTAGGGCCCCCCAAGATGGACGGGTCATTGTGGAGGGGTCTGACAGAATGTGGTCCGCTGGAGAAGGGAATGGCAAGCCACTTCAGTATGCTTGCTTTGAGAACCCCATGAACAGTATAGTGAAAAGTGAAAGTGAAGTCGCTCAGTTGTGTCCGACTCTTTGCGACCCCCGTGGACTGTAGCCCACCAGGCTCCTCCGTCCATGGGATTCTCCGGGCAAGAATACTGGAGTGGGCTGCCATTTCCTTCTCCAGGGTATGAAAAGGCAAAATAATAGGATACTGAAAGAGGAACTCCCCCAGGTTGGTAGGTGCCCTATATGCTACTGGAGATCAGTGGAGAAATAACTCCAGAAAGAATGAAGGGATGGAGCCAAAGCAAAAACAATATGAGATGGCTGGATGGCATCACCCACTCGATGGACATGAGTTTGAGTGAACTCCGGGAGTTGGTGATGGACAGGGAGGCCTGGCATGCCGCAATTCATGGGGTCGAAAAGAGTTGGACACGACTGAGCAACTGAACTGATAATATTTATTATTGAAAACCATTTGCATATAGGTGGACCCACACAGTCCAAACTCCTGTTATTCATGGGTCAACTCTCTTTGACTTCAGCTTGAACTTTAGCCGATAAAGTTCCAGGTTTCACTTCCCGTGTTAGGGTCACATCACAGTATTTTCAGGCTGTTGAAACCCAAAGTGCCAGGAAGTCCTTCATTTCTTGGTTGCGTGTTGACTGCAACTCCTGCATTTTTGTAGGCACATTTCCTGGCCTGTTTTATTTCCCACAGTGACTGTGTCTCCCTTAAGGTCAGAGATATTCATCCACAACTTGATTAATGTTTTCTGATGGCTTAAGTCAAGATATGACCCCAAGTTTTAGTGTTTGTACAACTGAAAAATTTATCATTTCTGTTTGGGCCCCGTGTCAAGTGGAAGGAATGTTGATACCATAAAATAAATTAATATTTTGCTATAAAATTGGTGCTAAAGTATTCTTTGCTTAAAAAAAATTCTGCGTTACGTAAGAGCGTGTGTAACCCAGGAAGAAGCGGCTTGTCTTTGGGTAGATTGCCTGCCCCGCATCCTCCCGGCTGCTTAACCCCCTAGCAATTCAGACAGTGCTCTCCGTGTCCTGCCTCAAGGGCTCTTGCTGGCTGAGTGTCCTTCAGTAACCATGGTGGATCCAGAGGAGCCTGGAAACCCAGTTTAATGACATGTGCAGACGATGCTAAGGGAGAGAAGTGTTCCATTCTCAATGGGGACAGGAGCTCAATAGCAGGAGGAATAACTAATGCTATAAGCAATAAATAATGGAATAAGAGAATACGCCTGTGCTTGAACTGGAGAAAATTAATGTACCTTTGGAAAAAAGATCTGCGGTGATTCTCCGAGCGACGATCTCAGAGGGAAAATTGGATCCAGAGAAGAAATGTGAGACAGAGGGTGGGAAGTTACGTTGCAGTTATTTCCAGCTAATTGGTCATTAGCCCAGTGACAGGGGGCTGAGGAAGTTTTAGCCTTTTTAACAACAACAAATTTGTTGCTGTTCTTGCATAACAACAAAATACTTGCTGCAGAGTGCCTTGCTGCTTTGAACCCACTGACACCATCACCGGGGTTGTTTGCCATTTACTGGGGTTTTCAAGGCATTGCCCCTGTGAGCTCCCAAAGCATGGATTAGAGGTGCACTTAGGGAAGAAGGAAGCTGTTTTCAATCATCCTGTTACTGATTAAGTTATTCGAGCACAGAATGCTTAAGGCCAGTTTCAAAAATAAAATGGCCGAGCCTTGAGAGTGGGCGTCCGACTTTGACCTCACAGTCCTCTTCCTTGGTTCATGCCGTTCCCTTCTGGGTAAAAATCACTCCCCAGCCTGGAACCTCTGCCCGCCAGGGCCCTTCCCTGACTCCCAGCCCTGAGTTATGTGTCTTGTGTCCTTGCGGTGTCCTTGCGGTGCCCCTGCAGTCTTTGGGGGCCTTTTTGGCTCACAGCGAGGCGCTTGGATTGGCTTTTCTAACATGGTCTTTGGAGAGTCTGCTGTTCCTCTTGGAGAAGGCGATGACACCCCACTCCAGTACTCTTGCCTGGAAAATCCCATGGACAGAGGAGCCTGGTAGGCTGCAGTCCGTGGGTTCGCTGAGTCGGATATGACTGAGCGACTTCACTTTCACTTTCCACTTTCATGCATTGGAGAAGGAAATGGCAACCCACTCCAGTGTTCTTGCCTGGAGAATCCCAGGGTCGGGGGAGTCTGGTGGGCTGCCACCTCTGGGGTCTCACAGAGACAGACACGACAGAAGTGACTGAGCAGCCCCAGCTGTTCCTCTATCCTGTGGCACAAAATTCAGTGCGTGGTTATTCCTTCTCTTTAACTGGAGCTTAAAGAGATTTTGGGGTTTCCCAGGTGGCTCAGTCGTAAAGAATTTGCTTGCCAATGCAGGAGATATGGGTTCAGTTCCTGGGTCGAGAAGATCCCCTGGATCTTTCCGAGATGGCAACCCACTCCAGTATTCTTGCCTAGGAAATCCCATGGACACAGGAGCCTGGAAAGGCTACAGTCCATGGATCACAATACCACTTAGCTACTAGACGGCAACAGCAACGAAGAGATTTTTAAGTTCTTATGAATGTCTATGTTCAATTCTGTTTGAATCCAAAGGACAAAGCGTGGCAATCCAGGGCTGACTACCGAGGAAGGTACTAAATCAGTGGTGACTGGGACTTCCCTGGTGGGCCACCGGCAGTACAAGGGGATGTGGCTGTGATCCCTGGTCAGGGGCCTAAGAGGCCTCCTGAAAGTCGGTCCTGCCCGACTCTTTTCGACAGCCTGGACTGGACTGTAGGCTCCCAGGCTGCTCTGTCTGTGGAATTCTCCAGGCCAGAAGACTGGAGTGGGTTGCCATTCCCTTCTCCAGAGGATCTTCCCAACCCAGGGATCAAACCCACGTCTCCCGCATTGCAGGTGGATTCTTTACTGTCTGAGCCACCAGGGAGGTCAAGAGGCCTCTGCCATAAGGCAGCTAAGCTGATGCACGGCAGCTAAGACCCAGACCCTGTGCAGCCAAATAAATAAATATATTTTTAAAGTAGTGAGCTGACCCAGATTTTTGCTGTCACACGTTGCTGTCATCCCCTCACTCTAAGATACCCGTGCAAACCACCAGTACTTCATTTTAAGGGTCTCATCTGTCTCCATCGGAGCCTCCGCGTGGCTCAAGTGGTAAACCCACCTGCCAATGCAGGAGACCCACGTTTGATCGCTGGGTGAGGAAGATCCCCGGGAGGAGGAAATGGCAATCGGCTCCGGTATTCTTGCCTGGAGAGTCCCGTGGACAGAGGAGCCTGGTGGGCTGCAGTCCATGGGGCCGCAAGGAGTCGGGCAGCCCTGAGCGACTGAGCTCAGCACCGGCTGCTTCCCCGGGAAACCCCAGGTTCCTGCCGCTCTGGTGCAGGTGCGCCACCTAGTGGGGAAGGATGGCAACTGTAGGCTGTCGTGGGGCCTCACCGTTTCGCCAGGTTCTTTAATTTAGGAAGCCAAGGAGAAGGCGCTTTGGGGTGAGTTGCAGCAGTGGGACCAGAGCCACGATGCTCCGATACAACGTACAGTCTGCACGGTGTGGTCTGAGGGTAGCCGGTCCAGCTGCTACCGCTCAGAGGTCCTATTCCAGCAGCCTTTTTTGAATTCCTGGTGGCCAGGTCTTGTGCCCATCCCAGTTGCATGAACTGCAAGGGGAAAGCAGATCATTCCCCACGGGGAAATGGAAGTGTGATTTCCAAAAGGGAAGAGGACGGATGCTGGATTCGCAGAGAGTGGATGTCCATGACCTTGGTCCTAGCGCCTGCAAGCCTATTATAGGCGGCACGTTGGCGTCGACAGCTGCCAGCGTGTGGGCATCGCTGGATATCCAGTGCATGCTTCACAACTCCTGGTTAAGGAGGAGTAGGGCAGGGAGGGACTGTGAGCACCACAAGGCCACAGGGTCCCTGGGGAAAGGGTAGAAAATCAAGGCCATGTTGTGTAAATTAAGAAACAGCCGTGCATTGGCTTCCAAACTTAGCCTCAAATTCTTCAGAATTCTTTTAGCTGAGAAGAGATGCATCCCTCAGCAGTGGAGAGCGGAAGCCACACTGTGAGGCTTCCAAGGCAAGGGGTCATCAGGCCCAGCCTTGTTCGCTGGGACACCAGATCCTGGATCCTGCGTCCGTCACGTAAATTCCTAGTGAACCATCTGGCTGGAGAGGCCACCTTTGAGTGGCCCAGGCTCGAGTGCCAAACGTGAGAGTGAGACTGGCCCACGGCACAGCCCACCCCCTGGCTGAGTGCACCTCAGACGCTGATGCTACGTGCAGCATAAGAGCCGCCCAGCTGAGCCCTGCCTGAGCTCCTGACGCAGCCAAGGGTCAGATGATGAATGGCGGTCGCTTGAAGCCCCCACGTGTTGGGATGGCCCGTTACCCAGTGACGCAGAACAGGCACGTACCGCCGTCTCTTCAGCCTGAACGAGGACGTCAGGACCGGACACGCTTCACGTTATGCTGACTGCGATCTCAGCTGACATGTGCTATAAAAAGAGCTGTTTATGAAGAAAGATTAAATGACTTTTTTTCCCCCCAAAAGGCTTTTAAATAATACATTTGAATAACTACATGTCTTCCTCCAGCCAGCAGCTAGCTGGCAGGCTGCCCCTCTCGTTTCGGGGAGCGCTGTGCAGCGGGACGGAGAGGCAGAGGCGTGTGTCTCACTGGCTGTCACAGCTTTGCTGCACATTGCCCCTGGGGACCCGGAGGACTTCTGTTTCCCCATGCACATGGATCTTGGCAGACACGTGGAGCAAATTCCACTGGCACTCTTGCAAAATAGGAAGGAGGCTTCCTTCCTGGAATTTTGGTTTTTTATTTTTCCCCTCTCCCCTCTTTCTTCCCCCTGAAGACGTATAGCCTGTCCTTTGTCCCAGAGCCTTGTTAATGCCTGGGCAGGGGGAGGGCCAGGGACTTGACCCACACGCATCTTCCTCGGTCCTGAGCCCTGCTGCCTGCTCTATGGGCTGTCCCGGCCTCCCCCTCTCTCCACCCGCGGGCACCTCCCCAACCCCTGCCAAGCTGCTCTGACCCACCGGGCACGTGTGCTGTGTGTGTGCCTGAGAACCCAGTTTCATTAGGAAGGACTCTCAGCTCAGGGTCCGCTCCAGGACACAGCACAGGTAACCTGCTCAGTTAACAGTAGGTGACTTCTTTGTTGGAAGCTATGGCAAATACATGGGGAAACAGTGGCTGACTTTATTTTGGGGGGCTCAAAAATCACTGCAGATGGTGAGTTGACTCATTGGAAAAGACTCTGATGCTGGGAGGAATTGGGGGCAGGAGGAGAAGGGGACGACAGAGGATGAGGTGGTTGGATGGCATCCCAGACTCAATGGACATGAGTTTGGGTGGACTCCGGGAGTTGGTGATGGACAGGGAGGCCTGGCGTGCTGTGGTTCATGGGTTGCACAGAGTCGGACACGACTGAGTAGCTGAGCTGAACTGGACTGAAGGGGCCAGGACAGCCCTCCTCCACAGTCACTCTGTCAACCCGCAGTCAGGAAGCCCAGACCCCGCTCCAGAGAGCGTTCTAGATTCTGGGAAGGTACTCATGAACAAAATGCACAAAAATTCCATGTTTGGGGGGTAGCCTCTTAAGGAAGAGGGAGAATAAACAGCAAGCACATGAGACATGCTGTTCAGAAGCTGGAAGGAAGAGAACCGATTAGAGCAGGATCAGGGATGGCTGGGGTGGGGAGAGCGCGGTCGGGGCAGTCTCATCTAGAAAATGGCATGTGAGCAAACGCCAGAAAGAGATGAGATGAACCAGGAACATGATATCTGGGGGGAAGGGCATTCAGGGAGGAAGAGACCCTTGGTGGAATGGCCTTAAGCTGGTAGCGGGAAGGAGCTGGGAGTCCCTGTTTGTGACTAGGTAGGAACAGATGAGCTCGGAGGGCCACGCGGGCCATTGCAAGGGGCCGCAGGCTCTGTGAGATGGGGAATGTTTTGAACAGAAGTAATAGGAACTGATTTGTGTCTTGGGAGGATCTGGCTGCTGACTTAAGAATAGACTGTGCAGGGCCAGGGAGTCCTCGGGAGACCCCGTAGGAGGCTGTTGCAAGAAATGTGGTTGAGAGTGGGTGGTGGAAAGAGCCCACGGAGGTAGCGATGGGGCAGGTGAGTAGGAGTGGGATTGCGAGTGCGCTCTGAAGGTAGGACTGAGAGGGTTTGCTCCTGGGTTAGGACTGGAGTGGAAGCAGAGGCAGGGTTGCAGGTCTGTAACTGGGAGGCGGGGGCAGCTGGGAAGAGTCTGGGGGAGCTGAGCTGTTCCACTTGAGCAGTTTTGTTTGTTTTTGACACACTGTGTGGCATGCGGGGTCTTACTTCCCTGACCAGGGATCGAACCCATGCCCCCGAACTGGAAATGTGAATTCTTAACCACCAGACCATTAGCGAAGTCCCCTGGGCAGTGTGGCATTGGGGAGGGAGGGCTGTTGGAATCCAGAGAGAGATGTGAGTGGGCACTTGGACGCGCCGGGCTGGTGGTCAGGGCGAAGACATGCTTCCCGAAAGGTTGGCTGGTTTCAGGTTAGATTAGGGCTCATATGTAGCCGTCACGATCTGCTTGCCTGTTAGGTCACTAAGTTCTGTCTGACTGTTTGTGACCCCATGGACTGAAGTCCACCAGACTCCTCTGTCCATGGGATTTCTCAGGCACGAATACTAGAGTGGGTTGCCATTTCCTCCTTCAGGGGGTCTTCCTGACTCAGGGATCAAACCCACCTCTCCTGCATTGGCCGGCGGATTCTTTACCACTGGGCCGCCTGGGAAGCCGAGTCGCTGGATTAGCACCCACCCTAATCTAATATGACCTCATCCTAACTTGAATGTATCTGCACAGACCCAAATAAGTTCACTCCTCCAGGTGCCAGAGGTGTGAAGCCTTGAACATATCCTGTGGGGAACTCAGCTCTACTCACTCTGGTGCTGAAGGAAGGAAACAGAAGACTGGGCTGTAAAATGCTGCATCAGCTCAGGCAGGGCCCCCACATCAAAACGAACAGCTGACAGTCATTGGCGTCATGTTTCTCCTGTGAAACTCTGGACTCCTGCAAACCAGCGTTAGCTGCCCTCCCCCAACTCACAACATTTCACGTCGGGATTTGTCACATCCAAGTGTACTTGGAGCAGGGCTGGTGCGTTTTGCGGCGTGTGTCATTCCAGGGAACTTCTAGAATTGCCGTGAAAAGGAACGGACTGAAATAGGGGTCTTTATCCAGCACACCTATGAACTGCTAAAGGACGAAATCAGCTTCGTGCTTCTCTGAAAGGGAGAGGAATCAGAAGAAAAGTGATGAAAGTCATCTCTAGCTGGGAATGGGATTTACGTGAATCTCTAAGACCATGGGCCAAGTTGGGAAGCCTGGAGAGAGGCAGAAAAGGGCAGGTTTAGGACCGCCCGGTGCAAACCGCAGCCCTCAGTGCCCCCAGGCCTCAACTCTCCTGTCTGTAGAATGGGCACACTTGCAGGGCTCTTTTGAGGATGTGGTGAGTTGATCGTGAGGTGGTGGCACCGTGCAGGGCTGAGAGCATGGATTCTGGAGTGAGGCGGCCCGGGGCCACCCTTCCCCACCACCATTCCCGCAGTGACCTTGAATGAGGTCCTCGGCGCTCTCGTTTGTCTCTCTGTAAAATAAGAATAATACCTACCTCACTGTTGCTGTGAGATTTAAAGGAGTGAATATGTGTAAGATCCTTAGCACAGTGCCTGATGCAATAAATGCCCCTCATTTCCCACATTAAGGTGCTTGAGTTCCAGGGTCACAGCAGCAGCTCAGTAACTAGACGGTGGTGGTTCTGTCTTAGTTGTTAGGTTCTTTTCCCCATCCTGTCCTAAGCAGCAGCATCTGAGCCTCTCTGAGTCAGCTAGGCCCGAAAACAGTGCTTTCCTAGGGGCATTTACATTGTGAAAAGCTTGAACTTTCTCAACAGATGCACTGAAAAGTGACTAACTTATCCCAGAACAGACTGTGGGATTCTTTCAATAAGCCACTTAAACCACTTGAAGTTGGAACTTTATTTACTCTCTCAATAGGCTTTTTTTTTTCAGGAACTTATTGCATAAAGTGGATTAGGTAAACATTCTGTTCCTTTGTCCCTTGCACATTCGTCCGAGACAGTATCCACTTCTGTGCTTTGGTACTTCCACTCAAAATGTTTAGCTCTTATAATTTTCTTATTAACTTCACCTAAGTGATCATGACTGATCTAAGAACTCCAGAATGTCAGCATTGAATGTTGCCTTAGAAATTCCTAAATCACACCCACTGCTGGTTTTGCCCTTAAGAATGTTGCCTCAGATGGTGAGAAGGTGGCTTTCTTTCTAGAACTTACTCTGTCTCCTTTGCACACAAGGAGGCTGTGTGTCTCCAAAGCTCCCTGTACATTAGTACCTGGCTGCAGTTTGATGCTTTTACGTGGGTCTGACCTTCTACTTAAAGCAGGGCATCTCAGATTCCATTCATGACATTAGTGTCCAACCTGGGACGGGAGTGGGGGTGGGGTTAAAAGCCCTGGATGGCTTGGCCTCCTGGAGACTGGGCTGTGTGTGACACGTTAAACCCTGCAATTGATGCAGAGCCATGGTTGAGAACCTTCAGTTATCATGAGGTCCTGTTGCTGCTGAGTTCAAACTTGTACTGCTCACCGCATGACAGGCCAGTACATCAAAACACAAGTTGTTGGGACAAGGAATAGAGACTTTCTTTGAAAAGTCAACAGACCCAGAAGATGGTGGGCTATCGACCCAAAGAACCATCTTAACCTGGGTCAGAATTCATGCTTCCATTATACTGAAGCGGGGGTGATGGTGTGGTTGAGTGGCACAGGCTTCGTGGTGTCAGAAGCCTTTGTTCTTGCAACTGTCTGCATAGGTCAGTTCACCGTGTTCCGGTAAATCTCCAACACGACTTGCTGTTCTTGGTCTGCCGCATTTTATCTCCATATGAATGGGAAAATTTACACCTTTAAAGGGCGGAGCCTTGAGGATGGGCCTTCCTGTATGTTTTAGACAATAGGCAACAATTCTTGTAGCAAAAGGGACAGAATACAAGTTGAAACAGATCCAATGTGGGGCCAGATTTGTTCTTCCCCTTTACAGTGTTCCCTTTATCCGTGAGCATGTTGCCTTCTGAAGGTGAGTGAAGAATAAAAATTAAGTAATAAGAGCCTAGGGCTTCCCTGGGGGCTCAGACAGTAAAGAATCTGCCTGCAATGCAGGAGACCTGGGTTCAGTCCCTGGGTTGGGAAGATCCCCTGGAGAAGAAGATGGCAACTCACTCCAGTAGTCTTGCCTGGAAAATCCCATGGACAGAGGAGCCTGGCCAGCTGCAGTTCATGCGATTGCAAAGAGCTGGACATGACTAAGCTGCTATGCACAGTCAGAGCCTGGTGATTCATTAACTAATAAGAGCCCGAGGAATGACTGAGGGCTGGTGAACACAGATGAAACCCTGCGGAAGCCTGGCCAACAGGGGCTGGTGGTAAGTCTGACTCGGAGCTTGTCTGAGGCTCATTCCTCTGAGGCTCATTCCTTTTTTTTTTTTTCCCCATGTCTAAAAGCCTCTTGGGCTTGCAACTGCTGCGCCTCTGTGCTTGTTCTAAGAGGAAGTTGAGGCCCTCTTGGTCTTCGGTCAGCCTGTTCCATGGCCACCAGCTCTAACAGTACTGAAAAGCTCAATTGTGCCTTCTGTTTAAGGAGCAGGAAGCCTAACTGTTTTTTGTTCTTAGTCCCTGGAGTATACTGAGGTTGGAAGGTTATGTTTGCTAGATGTTGGCATGCCAACAATCACAAATTTTTAAAAATGGAGGAAGCAGTTGAAACGGCCTGCGTGTTTCAGGAGTGATGCATCCCTCCTCCCCTGCTTCCTCCTCCCACCCTCGGCGTCCCCTCATCTCAACTCAAGATGCTCTTGTGTCTGCAGCTGGGTCCCAAATGTTCTGTCATGGCCTTGGAATGGTTCTGTCACAGGCCAACGGGAACTTGAGGCTGAGATGTTAAGGTCTGGCCAATGAAAAGGAAATAATAATGTCCTCTGCCAGCCTGGCAGTGGGGAGTAAGGGCAGCTAGCGCTGCGAAGAACTTCTTGACCAGGAGCTGTGAGAAGCGAGCAAGCAGCTGCACAGCTTAAACTGCCTTTCTTGTGACCTCGGCTGTGCCGTGGCCAGACCACCCTCCTTTTTATGCAGAAAGGTGATTGTGTGACTCCGTTCAGTTCATCACACACACACACACACTCCTCCATCATTTGGAACGAGTTATTCCTAGTGGCCTTGCGGTTTGGGTCTTTATGCGCTGGGGAACATGTTTAATAAAAACCACACGATTCATTCTGACAGCCTTGGACCGCCTCCCCCAGAGTGAGGGGCCGCTCGTGACTGGCTCTCTTCTGCTCTCAGCCTGTGCTTTTGATTGCACAGCCAGGCATTCCTTTGAATTCATGTGTGTCCTTAAAAACAAGCCAGCCGTGCTTTCGGTAACACACACTCTCCCCCTCTCTGTGGTCACTGATGGATGTCTTTATCTTTCTGAGTGGAGAGAAGGCTGAATCAGAGATTAGTAAACAAAAAGTGCCCCCTCCCGGCTCGGGAGTGCTGCTCTGAGCCCCAGCAGGCACAGAGTGAGACTCTGGAGAGGGTCAAGCCCACGGCCGCTCATGTTCCATGCGAGTGGATGCGACCCGAGGGTGTGATGGACCCCTGTCCTCCAGCAGACTGTGCTCAGGAAGAGGCAGGGTGCCGCCGGGCTGGCGGGGACAGGAGGCAGCTGGGCTTGCGCTCTTGCTCCGCCGTCTCTGCGCTCTGTATCTTGGACGTGCGCCTTGACCATGCACCGTGGTCTTTATGTCATGGGAGACAGTGATGGTTCCCAGCCGACTGAGGAGTTTTCTCGGGACTCAGCGCGGGCAGTGACACATGGCGGCAGCTAAGCGGCGGTGGACACGGTGATGCGCGCAGCCGGCGGGCCCTTCGCAGCCTGCCACTTGCTCTGCCTTTGAAATCCCGAACAGCGTCAGGTTTCTCTGTCCTGTTTCCGTTAGATCTGGCCCTGCAGAGCTCTTGACTTGCGCCAAAACCCTAAAGCAATCTGGAAGAGCTGCTGCTCGTGAGAACACTTAGGAGAATGTGTTGCAGACAGTGTAGGTGAGGCCCCACGAAGTTCCGAGCAGGATTGTTGGCTTCTGCGTCTGTGCAGAATGGCCACTTTGAGGTCAAATGATGATTTGGGCAGGACCGTGTCCATTGATTCATCCATGCAGGACTTAGACGGGTGGCCTGGAGGTGGCCCCGTCATTGAAGGTTCTCCTGAGCACTTAGGTAATGGCGGGAAGCACCCTTGGGGAGTGTCGTGGAAGAGAACAGCAAGGGGACATCGGGCCCGGCGGCAAGGTGGGCCCCTGCTGACCAGGTGGCACGGCGCTGAGAGAAGGCAGACTCTGACTCATTCAGGGGCAGGGCTGGGGTGCGAAAGGGCCCCTGCAGACCGGTTTCTCGGCACGGGGGTTGTGCGCTTGAGTGTCTCGTAGGCTGGAGTCTCCTGTAGATGAAGTGTGAGCGTGAGTCCATGGCCTGACTCTAACCATGGTGACTGAGCGCTGCAGGGTCCCCACGTGGAGTCAAGCTCCTGCGTCTGATATTAAGACAATGAATGAAGAGCCGGTGGCCGTGTTTCTCCCCACCCCCAACACAGGCCCTCCCCTTCTCTCATCTGGGGGCTGGGGCCGCGCAGATGACAGGAGGGAGACAGGCTTTGGAGTCAGGAGATCTGAGTCCAGCTGGCAGCGGGACCAGCAGGTTTTCCACCTCTCAGCCTCTTTTTGCTCATCTGTAAAATGGGAATGGTCCCGTATCTTTTTGGAGGACCGGTTTGGGATTTGGTTACAATCTAGGTAATGGGAGCCATGCAGTAGTTGCTTAAAATTGTAGCACTTGTTATTTAGGATTATTGATTGATGTATCTGAACATAAGAGATGTGGGTTCAATCCCTGGGTCGGGAAGATCCCCTGGAGCAGGGCATGGCAACCCACTCCAGGATCCTAGTCTGGAGAATCTCACGGACAGAGGAGCCCAGCGGGCTACCGTCCATAGGACCACAAAGAGCTGAACAGGACTGAAGTGACCTAGCACGCTCGCTCACACGCATCCATGCATCTGAGCCCTCCGTAGTCAAGGGTGGGAGGCCCAGCAGTGCCCACCCAGGAGCCATGGGAGCCCTGAGGCGTGTTCCAGCACAGGTGACTGGGCTCTCAGAAGGCTTGTCAGTCCAGGTCCAAGCCCAACAGGAATGAGGGGCTGATTCGACTCATCCTGACAGACTGTCTATCTCTGCACCTTCAGACCAAGGGTAGATTCCAGATCTTTCCCTCTTAAATCTGCTTGACCTGAGTGTGTGTGGGCTTTGTTCTGGGCTGTTTCCCAGCAGCCCCTGGATTCCCAGCCCTTGCTGCGTTTTTCCAGAGTCCTGGAAGCCTTTCCAGGATAGCCCTGGCCTTCTGGATTGTTCTGACCGTCTCACTGCACCTTCCCAGCTTCTGGGTGGCACTGCCCTGGACCACACCACTGCCTCCAAATACCTGCTCTGCCCGCAGTGACCGCCCCCTCCCCGCCCCACGTATCGAAGTTCACTTGCCCTGACGGGCCTGTCCAGTGCAGGAACGTTATCCTGGAAACCCTTTCCATTGGCAACCAAGCTGAGATCCTGCCGGACACCATAGGAGGACTTGTGCTGACTCAGGTGGAAACAAACAGACTCACTCGATGCAAGCCACAAGGGGCTCGGCTTTTTCTCTGGACGCTCTCCCTACCCTGCCAGGGGCAGGTACACGGAGCCCTGCAGGTGCTCCCTTCCAGCTCAGAACGTGCTCAGGAAGCCTGAGCAGAAATGGATCTTACCTCATCCAGGGAATTCCTCCAGGTCCCTGGAGAAAGAGGGGAGCAGCACAGAGGCCCGAGGCGACACAGAGACACGCAGGCCCGCGCGGAGGCCGGCGCGGGGGTCTCATGCTGCGAGGGGGACTGGCGCGGGGTGACCGGGGCCAGGTTC
The DNA here is from genome assembly GCA_006410515.1 of Procapra przewalskii. Lineage (NCBI taxonomy): Eukaryota > Metazoa > Chordata > Mammalia > Artiodactyla > Bovidae > Procapra > Procapra przewalskii. Next base: position 959,571 of record SJYF01000013.1, on the reverse strand, counting down.
TCATGGGGGGAGGCCGGCGCGGGGGTCTCATGCTGCAAGTGGGACTGG
>SJYF01000013.1:946589-958798 GCA_006410515.1 Procapra przewalskii | reverse complement strand
GTGGGGTCTGATGCTGCGGGGGGTGGGGGGACCTGCACGGGGTCTGATGCTGCGGGGGACCAGCGCAGGGGTTTCATGCTGCTGGGGGGTCTCATGCTGATGAGGGGACCGGCACGGGGTCTCATGATGCAGGGGGCGTGTGCGCACTGTCTGCTGCCCCTGTGCGTCCTCCTCCATGGGCACCCCTGCGCCTGTCTCCCTGCTCGCCCAGCTCGGCTTACATGGATGAAGGCCAGAAGCTGTAGAAATGAGGAATGGGACGGTCAGTGCGCACCCTTTCTGGTCCTCCTCTCTGCCACCAGCTTCCTGCCTGTGACTGGCTGGTGCTCAGAGGGTCCGGGGCTCTCTTCTCCGTCAGTGGTGTGCAGAGCCCTGGCAGTCTGTGGACACTGCTGCGGTGGTCCAGACCCACACTCCAGGGACTGCGGGTCTGACCCCTGGTCAGGAACTAAGATCCCACATGCCATGCAACCAAAACCAAAAAAAGCTGAAGTTATAGGTGTGAGTGTAGCTGCAAGAGTTTGACTCCTTCCCTTCATCAAAATAAGGGGAGGTTTTCTTTTTATATCTGTGGGTTAAAAACATATATAAAATGTGTTTGGAGCAGTAAAGCAGTGAGATTATGATGGGAAACTTCAGTTGAGGAGAATTTTGAGATGTGGCCAGTCTGATCAAATAATAATAACTATAAAGACGAACTCATTGAAGTGTGTGTCATATCCACCCAAATGTTAATGGGATAAATCATTAAAAGAACTATAACATCTGAGACTTTATAATCAAGCAGATACTACAAACAAATGAGAAGGAAGAATTAATATATAGTTTTAGAACAACAGGCTTGGAATTTGGAAAAAACTTAGTATGAATCGCTCATTTGATAATCTAACTAGACAATGAGGAAAAAGCAAAATATTTTGAAGTTTCATTTTAGGATCCAGACAAATAGTAAATGTATAATGCATGATGGTATCATGATTCCCAATGTGATTACTTAAATCATTTATGCTTTTAATGTAAACAGGTACTTAGGGAGTAAAACATATTAAGATTTTTCAGCTTTCTCCTAAGATTTTCTGTTTTCTCTTAATATATTTATTAGAGAATTTCTAAGTGCTAAAAATATGAAATCCTTGTAATTTGTAATTTTGTGTGTGCTAAGTCACTTGAGTCTTGTCCAACTCTTTGCCCCCAAGGACCATAGCCTGCCAGACTCTTCTGTCCATGGGATTCTCCAGGCAAGAATCCTGGAGTGGGTTGCCATGTGATTATGAATGTTCAGCAATCTTCATAGAACATTGAAATCAAATAACTATTTTACTCAGGACTTGAGGTAGCACATGTTCATTCTGTTTCTCCATCAACCTCTCCATAAAGTATTGAATAAAATAGTTATGTAAAGTTTCTTGATCTCAAATCAAGTAGTTACAGTATCAATTATAAAAATCCAGGTAGTTTACAAGCACATCATAAATCTGAGCACTTTCTTTCATTCTAAGTAGAGACAGACACCTTTTAACTGCTCTCAAGATTTAGTTCCAAAGGAAAACTTTTCTTAGGAAGATATCTTGATATAGATTTCTGAAGGTCATACAGTTAGACTTCATGGAATAAGAGTTGGCTTTTCCAAATTTTACATCTTTATATGTACACTGAGGGCTTCCCTGGTGGCTCAGACAGTAAAGAATCCACCTGTAATTCAGGAGACCTGGGTTCAATCCCTGGGTCAGGAAGATCCCCTGGAGACCTGGAGAAGGGAATGGCTACCCACTGCAATCTTCTTTCCTAGAGTAGGTGTCTATTCTCTTTTTCATAACAAAACTAATATAAAAATTAGATATGGGAAAAAGTTTAAATCTTATGTGTGTGTGTGCTAAGTCACTTCAGTCATGTCTGGCTCTCTGTGACCCCATGGACTATACCGCTGCAGGCTCCTCTGTCCATGGGGACTCTCCAGGCAGTAATAATGGAGTGGGTTGCCAGTGCACAAGTGCCATTAGTTCAGATTGGCTGTCTATCTTATATCCCTCAGATTTTCACTTAACTCTTAAAGATAGACTCCATCCATCATGGACCTTACGTCTACCGATACGCGACTTCGTTTGAGGTGAGTGGTATGATCCATCAGTTCATTTAGCCGGTGTCCGATTAATCCTGCACAACGTGCTGTCTTGATGAGATCAGGCACTGTGCCTTGTCCTTTTCAGTGGGGGCGGGGGGTAATAGATCAAAGAGGAGCTTTTTGAGACGTGGAGACCCCGAGGTCAGCACAGCTCAGGTCCGACCTTAGTAATTCCCGAGGCAGAGAAGTATGGTCTTGAAAAATGTCTCTGTTAACATGATGCCTTACAGGCTTAAAAAAGGCCGCTGGCACGATTCTCCAGGGGAAAGTGTGGGTCTGAGAGCCATCCACGGCGATGGGGGCATTGCTTCCAACCCACTGGGAAAAGTCTAAAAGTACCTGAGGGGTGTCAGCCCCCCTTTTCACCCCACATCTTGTCCTGTGACCCGCTCTTGCATAGATAGGCAGTCACCCCCCTGATGGAAAATCGCATTTCTTTCCATTTTAAATAAAATCCCTATTCTCTTGGTTCTTGTTCCTTTTCTTGGCAGCTGACCTTTGGGCTGAGGAGCATCCTTTCGGGTGAGGCCTTGACCCTAATCTAGGCTTGCGGTAACACAGGTGCTGTGTTTAAAGTTGGTTTCCCTGAACAAAGAATCTCAGACCCAAATCTGTATGTGTTTCAAAACTCCCTTAGACTTTCAAACAGTAACTGAGTGCCAAAAGTGTGCAGGGAAGGATGGGAAACCGAGAGAAACATCTGGTTCCTGTTTCCAAGGAGATTGCAGAGTAATTTTTTCAACTCCTACCCCCCTCCCCGCCCTGCCCCATCACATGTAGCCACAATCTAGTGATTGCGGCTAGATAATCTAGCGATTACGCTGAGCATCATTTCTGCTGTCGTTGTATTAAATTCCTAGGGTGCAGTGGTTCTCAGCTTTAGCTGTTCACTAGAATCCCTGTGAAGCTTTTAGAATCCCTGATGCTTGGGTTTTGCTCCCAAAGATCCTGATATAACTGGTCAGGGGAGAAGCCTGGACTACTGGATTTGCATGGCCAAGGTTGAGAATCAGTGGCTCCCATTACCCTGGGGAGCAGAGAAGACAGCTTTATTCTCACTTAGCATAAGTGATGAACCATTTTACCCAATGTTACCCAATTAGTCAGTGGCAGCATTAGGATGAAAAACAAAGGCTTCCGTCCGAGTGGACTTTGAAATTAAATTTGGCAATCTGTCCACCACACCATGGGCATCGTGTGACCTTCCTTGGTTGTTGCATTAAGAATCAGTTTCTGGGAAACCTCACGCACTTGGTTTGACCCTGGAATCGCCCCAGTCTTCCTCATCTCTTGCCCATGCGCCGAGCTTCTGGTGGGAGTGGGAGATAGGAGGTGATGGGGCCCTTAGAGGAGCCAGGACTGAAGGGATGGACTTGGCACCAAGTCTCTGAGGACTCCCCCAGGGGGTGGGCTCCAGCCAGGATGCGCTGGCCCCCTGAGCCGAGGATGTGCATGCCTTCTCTGGGGAGTCGGCATCCCGGAGGAGCAGGGAAAGGGGCGGCTCCTTCGTCCCTTACGTTCTTAGCACATACACTTGAAACGGACCCAGCCTTCCGAATGTTTGAGATGGCGCCACTTAACCTGGCATTCCTTACCGCAGCGTCTGTGTTAACCGCATCTGGGGTCGCCCATCCATCTTTTCACCTCATTTTGCAGGGCCTCCTCTGGCTCACCTTTCGTGTTTTCCTGTCGCTTGTTGGCCAGCCTTTCTTTTAAAGCAAGCATTCCCCTTATCTGCCATCTTTTGATCCCTCTCCCTCCCTCTCTCCGCCTGATCCCACACCTCCCAGCACAGACGCCCAAACACAGCCTGGTTTGGCAAGGTTGCCCGCACTGCACAGTTCTGGAGGGTCCTCGGGAGCTCGTACCCCACTGAGCCTGGGTCCAGAGGTGGGCGCTGGGTGCCTGCTAGCTGCAAGGAGCCAGGCCGCCCATTCATGTGCTCGGACCTCACTGCATAGCAGGGCCTGGCTGCCCTCCTTGTATGACTCCATCAGAATTTCTCTTGACCTCACTATGGCCATAGTAGTAGATTTTTTTAAATAACATTTTCTATTTTTCTTTCTTTTATTGGAATATGCTTGGTTTGCAATGTTATATTGGTTTCCAGTAAAAAAAAAAACAAACAAAAAAAACCTTTTCTGTCCTACAACAGTCCCTTTGGAAAGCGTACTTTTTCTTCTAAAGGAGCTTGACTTGTCTGCTCTCCCCTTTCTTGTTCTTCTCTTCTTCAAACATTGAGCGCCCGCTGTGTGCCGTGGGCTGTGTCAGTGAGCGAAGCGGCCTCGTGGGTCCTGCCTTCGGCACTGTCGGTGTGGAGCAAGGGAGGACATTCATTTAGCACCCACTTTGTGCCGAGGATAACCTCATACTTTACGGAGCGAGGCGGCAAGGCAAATAAATAGCATGCCAAGTACTGTGTTGATAAAAAGAGTGAAACAGTTCCTGGCCCTCCGTTCACAGCCTATTTAGGAAATAAACAGAGCATTAACTATGGCTTAGTACAGTCGGGATGTATAACGTGCAGTGGAACCACACGTGATCACCTGTTCTTTTCCCTAACAGATCAGGAAAGGGCCGACCCGTGCAGAGGGCCATTGGGAATGACTTTGGCATCTGAGCAGACAGGGAAGACAGCTCTGTTCAGGAGGAACTGGGCAGGCCAGAGAGCAGAACATCAGTGATGAGCGTGGTATCGGGGTATGGCCAGGAGCGAGGGCGTCCGGCAGGGAAGGAAGCTGGTGGTAAAGCTTTGAAGAGCCTTATGAACCTGTAGTGATGGCCCTGCAGATAAGAGGAAACTATTCCAGGTTTCACGGAACAGTGTGTTCCACAGCTCACCTCGGCAGAGCAAGGGAAATGTACAGGGCAGACTTGTTAGGATTCCGAGCTCTGGGTATCTCCCCTTCAAGCCGTGGTGACGGCTCTGGTCTCCGTCATAAGGCCGTAGAGTAGAGAAGAGTCTGAACCGGTGGTTGTTCAGCATTTGTGCCTGGATGTGCTAAGCATGAGGCAAGCAAGGAGTCGGAGGAGACCAGGTTTCTGGCTTGGGCGTCTAGAGGTGCCACCAGCTGAGAGCGGGGGACACACCAGGGCTTGGGGAGGTTGTCAGGGGCTTAATGGCTTGTGATGGGCACGTGTTTCTTTCTCACACCTTAACATTTGTCCCGAGGTCAATCCTGATACGTAAATATCCCCTGTGAGGTGGGATAGCCTCACCCCATTTAATATCAAATGAATTGAAGTCAGGACACCTGAGTCATCGGCTGGAGCTGTGACCAGCGGGGTCAGAGAAGCCTGGAGGCAGATGGGTTAAACTCCAGCTCGGTTCCCAGGTCAGCTACAATCCCAGTATTCAGACTCCTCAGGATTGAGAAGTTGGTAACCTATACTTAAGTCTTAGGGCTTCTCAGGTAACACAGTGGTAAAGAATCTGCCTGCCGATGCTGGAGACACCAGAGACTTGGGTTCAATTGCTACTTAAGTCTTAGGGATGGGGACTGAGACCGTTTTCTTTCTGGATTGTGTGGATATAACAAGTTTAAAACAGGGTGTTGAAAAATTTGCCTTGGCTGTCTTTGTTCTATATCTGGTCAACATGCAAACGCAGCCAGCTCAGAAAAAAATCCCCTAAAATTAGTTTAGGAAGGTGACTTGGCAGCTATCTGGGAAAGCTTGCTTGTCTCTTTAGTGGATTAAGTGTGTTTTAAATTTAAGTGAAAGCTGAGTTAAGAAAAATGATAAAGTAAATTAAGCACTTATATTTATGATTAAAGACCAATCTGTGTACATCTGTTATTTTAAATATTAGTGATATTTAGAATTAATAAAAATGTTCTCTGTGAAAGAAAACATCCTTTTGCATAAACTTAAAATAGGTGATTGAAGGACTTCCCTGGTGGTCCAGGGGTTGAGATCCTGTGCTTTCAGGGCAGGGGACGTGGGTTCAGTCCCTGGTCAGGGAATTAGGATCTTGCCTACTACATGTTACAGCCAAAAAAAATTTAAAATGATAATTGAGCAAGAGGTTTGGACTTCTGTTTAAGTATAGGAACNNNAGAGACATGAATTCTACTACTTAATCATAGTAAAAGAAATTGAAGAGTATTCGAAGAAATAGAAAAATAGCCCATGCTCTCCAAACAAGCTACAGATTTAATGCAATCCCTAAGTACCCATGACATTTTTCACAGAGCTAGAACAAATAATCTTGAAATTTTATGTAGAACCACAAAAGACCCAGAATTGTCAAAGCAGTTCTGAGGAAAGAGAACAAAAGTGAAGGTGTAAACCTCCCAGACCTCCAACAATACTGCAAAGCTACAGTAACCAAAACAAAGTGATATCGGCACGAAACAGACACGCGGATCAGGGGACAAGATGCAGAGCCCAGGTGTAAAGCCACACGCCTCAGTGTGGTGTCAGTGCACCTTTGACAAAGCAAGAATACACAGAGGGGAAAGGACAGTCTCTTCAACAATAGTGTTGGGAAAGCTGGACAGCCAGCCGCATGCAGTCGAGTTAAAACACATCTTCACACCATACACAAAAATAAGCTCAAAATGACTGACTTACATGTAAGATGACACCATAAAACTCCTAGAAGAGAACTCGGGTAGAACATTCTCTGACGTAAATCATAGCAATATTTTCTTAAGTCTTCCAAGGCAATAGCAATAAAAGCAAAAATAAACAAATGGGACCTAATCCAACCTTGGGAGCTTTTACTCAGTAAAAGAAACCATGCTGCTGCTGCTGCTAAGTCGCTTCAGTCGTGTCCGACTCTGTGCGACCCCATAGACGGCAGCCCCCAGGCTCCCCCGTCCCTGGGATTCTCCAGGCAAGAACGCTGGAGTGGGTTGCCATTTTCTTCTCCAATGCATGAAAGTGGAAAGTGAAAGGGAAGTCGCTCAGTCGTGTCCGACTCTTAGTGACCCCGTGGACTACAGCCTACCAGGCTCCTCCAACCATGGGATTTTCCAGGCACGAGTGCTGGAGTGGGTGCCATTGCCTTCTCCATAAGCAAAGTGAAAAGGCAGCCTGCAGACTGGGAGGAAACATTTGCAAACAACGTAACTGACAACGAGGCAATTTCTAAAATAGGCAAACAGCTCATGCAACTCAGTAACAAAAGAACCCAAACAATTCAATCAAAAAATGGGCAGAAGACCTAAGCAGACCTAACCCAGAAGACATGAAGATGGCCAACAGGCTCAGGAAAAGAGGCTTAACCCTGCTGATCATTAAAGAAAGGCACATCGAAACTGCACCCCACACTGGTCAGACGGCCGTCATTGAAAAGTCTACATAACAGTTTTGGAGACAGTGTGGAGAAAAGAGAACCTCCCACACTTTTAATGAAATGTGAGCTGGCATAGCCACTGTGCAGAACGGCATGGAAGGTCCTCAAAAGATTGCAAATAGAGTTGCCGCACGATGCAGCAGTCCGGCTCCTGGGCACGTGTTTGGAGACAACGCGAATTCCCAAAGAGTTGCACCCCAGCGGTAATAGCAGCCCCATTCACAATAGCCCAGACACGGAAGCAGCCTTAGTTCCCACTGACAGACGGACTGGACACGGAGCGGTCCCTACGCACAGACAATGGGCTACTCCTCAGCCATAAAGAGAATGGAACAGTGCCATTTGCGGCAGCACCGGTGGCCCTCGAGGTCCTGTTACTGAGTGAGAGGAGGCAGAAAGAGAAAGATTCTATATGGGGTCACTTACACGTGGGATCTAGAAGAGGACACAAAGGAACTTACGTACAAAACAGAAACAGGTTCAAACACAGAAAACAAACCTAAGGTTACCAAAGGAAAGTGAGGCCGAGGGGGAATAAACTGAAGAGTTTGGGGTTAGCAGATGAAAACTACTCTCTATAAATAAGGATCTACTGTACAACACAGGGAATTGTACTCTGTCTCCTGTAATAAACCATAATGTAATAAACCCAATGCAGGGGGCCCAGGTTCAAACCCTTGTCAGAGAACTAGACCCCACATACTCTAAAAAGAATGGACCCTTGAAAATGTCCAAGCGCAGTTTAAAAAGTGAGTGCAGTTGGCAGTCCCCCTGAAAATAATTGCAGAAATGTGCTTGTAGAGATTTGTATGTTGAGCTTCCTTAAGGCATTTGGATTTATAGATTTCAATACGTTGAGTGTTTTTCAAACGAATGAAAACTCAGGAGTAACTTGAATGAGTTTCTGCACCACTCTCAAGGGGACAAAACGCCCACTGACATAAAACCTGGCTTACGGGTTGCACTCTGACTCTGCTCACATGGTGATGAACAGTCCTTGTGCCTTGCCGGCCACTGTGTGGCTGAGTAGTTACCCTCATGCATGTGTACACACACACACGCACGCACACGCGTGCACGCACACACACACACGCACGCCTCCTGGCTCCCCTGTAGCCCTGGCCCCTGAAGTGCAGATCTTTGCCCTTCCCCACTCCATCCCCCACTCCAAGCCCTGGATCCCAGAGTTTCCTTAACATCTGTCTTCTCTCAACTCCGTTAGTTTTAAGTCCATACCATGCAATTTAGCCATTTATATGTTTTCTCACCACGGTCTCTCATTCTTTTTGTATGTAGGTCTTAATTCCTGCTCTGGTTAGGAAGATCATCTCTCTATTTCTCACGTCTTCGTTCCAGCCAGTCATCTCCCCAATGTGCTTAAAGAAAAGAATGAGGAAAGGAAAAGCTGGCCCTGTGTAAGAGTCGTCTGTCAGGCAGTGCCATGGCACGGCACGAACTTAGCCTCAGAGCACCATGGGCCCCGACTTGGCTTCATTCTTTCTCAGCTGTGTGCACTTGGCAGATATATTTAGGCTGCCCAAGTCTCGGTTTACTCAGCTTTCTAGCCCAGTGCCTGGCACATTAATAAAGCCCCATAAACGTTCGTTGTTTCGGCAAGCCAGCTGCCTGGAAAGCTTCCACCTTCCAGGGAAGAAGGGATGTGGCACCAGCTGCAGCTGAGGACGCTCCTGTCATCCGAGCAGCCCACAGGGAGGACGGGGCAGCTGGGGAGGCACCCAGGCCCGCTGGGACAGCCCCCGGGTTCTGCTGTCCTGGAGACGGTCGGGGGCTGGTGTCCTCTCTAGAGCACGTCCTTCTGAGCTGCCATTGCCTCACTGGCTAGAGAGAGGGTTAGGCCACGTGGAAAGGCGGTACTTCCGCCCAAAGATGAAAACCTTATTTGACACTTGGGATTTCTCCTGCTCGCTCTTAACCCATGCAGAGGGGAGCGAGGATTGTTGATAAGAAACCATCCTTCTAGCCTGCCCTGTAGGCTTGCCGCTTCCACTCTGAATTCCACGGCCTCTTAGCAGGGTGTGTGCTAACTCCAGAGCGGGAATCATCTTGTAAAATCCCTGCAGTCTCGCATCCAAGCAGGGCTCTGGGGTGCACAGACTGAATAGGGTCAGCTAGCAAACCAGGCAGGCCTCGTCCTGCTCCTGAGACTGTCTAGATGTGTTTCCTCCGTGGTGATAAGCCTCAGTCAGTGGGCACTTCAACCTGAACTTGGTGTTCAAGCCTCAGTCTTGGTGTTGAAACCTTTAGTTCAGGCTTTCAACAGAAACCCATTGGAAATAATGCCCTTTTTTCTGCATTCAGTAAGCAGAGAAATGCTTTTTGACAAACCCTCCGCCTTGTCCAAGTGTCTGTACATGCTCATTTGTTCAACTGTGTCTAACTCTTTGCAACCCCATGGACTATATAGCCCACTAGGCTCCTCTGTCCATGGAATTTTCCAGGCAAGAATCCTGGAGTAAGTTGCCATATCCTCCCCCAGGGGGTCTTCCCATCACATTGGCAGGCAGTCTTCTTACCACTGTGCCACCCGGGACGCCCTCTTGCCAAGCGCAGGCTTCTCCCAGAAGAGTCTTCAGTTGGGATCTGTTTTCTGAAAACTCTCAGTTGCTGTGTCCTTTATGAGTTGTGCTCAGAGGGTCGGAAAGAAAGGCTACATGTGAACAGGGGTCCTTTCCTTTCGTTACCACCCTCTAATCCTGCTGGCGCACTTGCCTGACCTCAGCCGGAAGCAGGTGTAGACGACGCACTGCTTGGTGAGACCTAAGAAATGACAAAGGACGCGCCCTGATGCCCTGTGACGTCTGAGCCCGGCTCAAGGCCCCGCTACTCTCCCTATGGGAGCGCCCGTGCCAGCTGGGAGACCTGCCAGGTACACTGACCGCCCAGTCCTTAGGAAAAGCGCGGTACTGCAGATGGTTTCTGTATTCATTTTCTTAGTGTGAAGGCATGAGGCCTACACAGTGAAAGCAATTTGGAGAGCCAAGTGAGCCAGCTTCAAAGGGCGTTGGCTTGCAGGGGCCCTCGTGAAATTAACTTTTCATAGAGGGGCCTTGGGGCTGTGCTTGCCAGCCCCCTGTTGGCATGGCGTGGATCCTGAGGCTTTGGCAGGGAAGGGAGGGGCTGGTGTGAGGAGTGCTGTGCCTGCTGGCCGCTTGGGGGATGCACTTGTTGCCTCCAGTCTCTGTCTGGGGTTCTGCTCCGATCAGGTGTCCAGCTGGCAGGGCAGGGGTGCCAGATCGTTGTCCAGGGGCACTTTGGAGCCCTCTCAGGAAATGGCTACAGGTGCCCGTGTTTCTTTCCTGTTTCAAAGACAGGTCAGACAGGCCGTTATGCGCAGAGCATCACGCTAACATCCTCTGAAAAGGAACGCCCAACAGTCCCCTCAGAGCACCTTTAGGCCGGCTCTGTGGGATTCCAGAGTCTTCTATTGCTCTGTGGTTTGCTTTATCAAATGCTGCTTGAGGGTAGGGTTTCCTAGGGCTGGAGTCTAGCCATGCTTTCTCTTCTGGCGGCTAATGTTCATCTGTAACGTGATGACAGGGTGGCTTTGGGGGAGGAAGGGGTAGGGAGGGGGGAACTTGGAGCAACATGATGGTCTTTGCGTCAGATGTCTTACCTTGGGAATGACTGGTAAACAAGTTGTTCACTGATATTAATATCTAAAAAATATAAGCAGTGTCACCGAGTCCAACGCCCTTTTTCAGATGTTTCAGTGCTGTTAACACACTCCCTGGTCATTCTTCTGACTTCGGCCCCCTCTGTGCCAGCAGATGAAGCCACTACTTAAATCTGGTACTTTTAGTGTCAACGTACTTCCTCTCACTTTCATTTCTTTACATGTGTGTCCCCTAAGTGATGTGTGTTTCATGCTTTTAAGCCTCACATAAATGAAATGTTTTCCTTATTCTTACATGAGTTTTCCCTTGCTCAGTATTAGGGGTGTGTGTGTGTTCCTGTGGACCCAGGTAGGCTTGGGTAATCCATCTTCACTTTTCTGTGAAACCCCATTGCATGAATCTACCACATTCCAGAGTATTGACTGGTGCAGAAATGCGGTCTCAGTAGTGAATGGAGTCTTTTTCCTGTCCAGTCATGTTGGAATAACTGTCTCCCATAACTGGATTGTTTTCTGCTGTTTTGTAGTGTAGCTTTTCATTCAGAAAACTTGCGCTTTGGTGATGTTTGTTATTGGAAGAGGAATAAGCCCTCACAGAGGGGCTTCCCCAGTGGCACAGCGGTAAAGAATCTGCCCACCAGTGCAGGAGACATAGGAGACGCAGGTTCAATTTCTGAATCGGGCAGATCCCCTGGAGGAGGAAGTGGCAACCTACTCCAGTATTCTTCCCTGGAAAATCCCATGGACAGAGCAGGCTGGTGGGCTACAGTCTAAAGGGTGGCAAAGAGTAAGATGTGCCTGAGCCCAGACCCTCTCAGAAAAAGCCATTTTGCAAGTTGACTCAAATAATGAAATCTGATGACTGGGTTGCAGGAGGATAAAGTGGATATGAGGTAAAGATACTTATAGAGTGAAGTTCCAAAATCACTGCAGATGGTGACTGTAGCCATGAAATTAAAAGACACTCCTTGGAAGAAAAGTTAGGACCAACCTAGATAGCATATTCAAAAGCAAAGACATTACTTTGCCAACAAAGTTCCGTCTAGTCAAGGCTATGGTTTTTCCTGTGGTCATGTATGGATGTGAGAGTTGGACTGTGAGGAAAGCTGAGCGCTGAAGAATTGATGCTTTTGAACTGTGGTGTTGGAGAA
>SJYF01000013.1:911824-930046 GCA_006410515.1 Procapra przewalskii | reverse complement strand
ATGGCATCACAGACTCGATGGACGTGAGTCTGAGTGACTCCGGGAGTTGGTGATGGACAGGGAGGCCTGGCGTGCTGCGATTCATGGGGTTGCAGAGTCAGACACGACTGAGCGACTGAACTGAACTTTCTTTTAGCACTTTTGTGGTTTCAATTTTCGCATTTATGTTTCAGATCTACTTGGCTTATTCTTGTTTATGGCATGAGGTCTGGATCTGATTTTTTTTTTTTTTGCAAATTACTATCCAGTTGTCCAATTCCAATTTATTTTTAAAAAGTGCATCTTTTATCTCAGTGACCTGATACCACATTTAATAGACTAAACTTTGACTACGGTTGGTTCTGTTCCTAGATTTTCTCTTCTATTTCATTGATCTGTCTGTTCTTTTGGTGTGCAAATATTTGAATTCTGAAAAGCCTGTCTTGCATGCTCACTGTCTTCCAGCGCCAGCTTCCGCGTCCCCTGCTCCAGCTGTGCATCATCAGTGTTTTCTTGGCTCTTCTTGCGCGGTTGTTTTCCTTGTGCACTTGTCTAATTCTATGGAAAGCAAGGTTATTGGAGTTGGAATTTTGTTGGAATTCATAAGTTCATTTAAAGAGGACTGAGATCTTTATGATGTTAAGTTATACTAACCCAAGAAAAACATATCTATTCTATTTTTTTTTGTCTTTCAAGAAGGTTTTTTTAAATAGTCTGCACATAGATTTTGCAAATTTAAGTGTATTCCTAAGTAACTTATCTTGTATGTTGTTATTCATACTGACTAGCTTATTTTACCGTGAAGATATTTTTGCATTACTTTGCTTAGTTTTTCTAGATATCCTATGTACATAGAGATAGTTTCCCTTTCCACTTTTATGCCCCTAATTGGTTTGCCCAAGCTGGCTAATTACAATGTTAATGTGTTTAAACGGTAGCATCAGTATTTTGTTCCTGACCATAGTGGAAATGTCTCTAATAAATTTCTTCCATTGAGAAAGGTAGATAACGGGGAATTCTCTGACAGTCCAGCAGTTAGGACTCTGTGCTTTCACTGCTGAGGGCCTGGGTTCAACCCCTGGTCAGGGAACTAAGAGCCCACAAGCCGCACGGCATAGCCAAGAGATAAAAAAGTAAATAAGACACTGACTTGAGGACTGAAGTATATGTGTGTTGTTCCCTATATTCTTGAGCACGTGTGTGTGTGTTTCAGTCAAAGCTGGATATTGAATTGGCAGACTTTTTTTTTTGGCATTATGGAATACGGTTCTTTCTAGATAAGTTAACAGCTTATACTTACTGATGCGCTTCCTACTATTGAACCTAACATGCATTTCTGGAGTCCATCCCAGTTGGGATTTCCTAAATACAATTGGCCCTGGTGCATTTTACTGAGATACTAGAGTCTATTTGCTATCTCCTTTTGGCAATTTATATCAATATTAATTGTGATGTTGGCTGTAACACTTTCGGGGGACTATCAGCAGGAGGCTATTTAATATTGGATCTATCTCATCTGGGGGCTTCCTGGAGGCTCAGCTGGTAAAGAATCTGCCTGCAGTGTGGGAGACCTGGGTCCAGTCCCTCGGTTGGGAAGATCCCCTGGAGAAGGCAACGGGTACCCACTCCAGGATTCTGGCCTGGAGAATTCCGTGGACTATAGTCCATGGGGTCACAAGGAGTCAGACACTGCTGCGTGCCTTCCACTTCTCCCATCTCCTCTTCAATGCTTTGGTAGAATGCCTCAGCAAAACCAGTTTATGGGGGTGACTCTCTATTCTGACGTGAAGATGGCCTGTTTGAGCTTTCTCTCCCTAACGTGCTCTGTATTGATGAACTGTACTTTCCCAGGAAGTAAGGCATTTCAGACAGGTTTGCGAGTTGACAATATGAGGGACAGGCTTCGTACTCCCTTCAGGGGTGAGATTGAGCTCTCAGGGAGGAGACCCCAGGCCCGTTTCCAGGAGCCCCTGCGGGGTGAGACCCAGACATTGCTGCAGACGGCATGGCTGGGGCTCAGCGGCTGGTGGGGGAGCTGCTGCGATCCTGTGCCAGTGGAACCTGCCAGAACAGTGCCGGGGAAGCCCCCCCTGGAAAGCCGCTGCAGGCTCGTGCAGGGAGGAAGTGGGAGGCGTCCTTCCCTGAACCCCACCGCAGCCTCTCTGGGGGCACAGCCCAGGTGGCCCTTCACGGCACATCAGCTGACGGGGAGGCTGCGGGCACTGCTGGGCCCTGGGCAACTCAGGCACTGGAGCCGGGCTGCAGGAGCGGGGGTACGCACCTAGGGCACCCACAGCCATGCCCGCCGCTGGAGCTCCCACACACACTGTACCCTGGCGGGCATGCAGGAACCGAGCAGAGGGATTCTTCCTGCCGACTCGTAGAATTGCTGAGGGCAGTCCCCACCCAGCGCCCGCGTGTGAGTGTGTCTGCCCGCCCCCCGTCCGAGGCCGTCAGGGGCTGACCCTCTGGCTCTGCAGAGGACCGACCCCCTTCCTTCTCCCTGGCTCCGGAAGGGCGTGGAGCTGAGCGGAAGCACCGGACTATGGAAGCTGGGAGTCTCTTTCCTCGGACTCCCCGGAGGCCTCCAAACAGATCTTCAAAGTCTTTTTACACCAAGTGAAAGTGCTACTCGCTCAGTCATGTCTGACTCTGCGACTCTGCAAACCATAGCCCGCCAGGTCCCTCCGTCCATGGGCTTCTCCAGGCCAGAAGACTGAAGTGGGGAGCCTTTCCCTTCTCCAGGGGATCTTCCCGACCCAGGGATCAACCCCAGGTCTCCTGCCCTGCAGGCAGATTCTTTACCATCCCAGCTATCAGAGAAGTCCACAAAGCACACTTAAACGCCAGCGTTCGCTCATCAAGTATTTGGGTCATTGCGATGGATTGTGCGTGATACTCACCTCTAAGGACAGAGGCCAGGGATGCTGCTACATGCCTTCCAAGGTTCAAGACCACCTCCCTTCCTGCTCCTCAGCAAAGAAGTAACCAGCCCCCAATGCCAGTAGTCCTGGGGTTGCGAACTCCCTGGTGATAGGTGTATTTGGAAGGACCAGAAAACCCCCTTGGATCCCTCTTTTCCTTAAGTTACCCAAAATGGTAGGCACTGTGGGGACATCTGTAAGCCAGAGGAAGACAGGATCAGCCTCTGTTACCCCGTAAGTCTGGGCGTTTCCAAGCTGAGGTCTGCTGGCTCCCCTTGCACATGGCTTCCTCCTGGAATCCGGTATCTGAGGCTTTGGGACTTTTCGAGAAAGTTGAGGGGACACGAGTGGGAACGCCTTGAGCACTTCCCACCAGAACTAGAAACTCTGTCGGGTAAGTTGATATTCTCTGAGTAAGTTGATATTCTCCTGTCAACTTACATTCTGCTTTTTGGCCTTACAGTGTTAAGCAAGATGAGAAGCTGTCGCTTCAGCTTCACGTGCACTGGCAACTGTTGCTCAAATGCAGGGGAATAAACAAAAGGAACCAAAGGAGAGAGCACAGCGCTCTGGTGCCAGTTCTCACCCCCCGCCGGCAGCTTTGCATGGCGAGGTGCAGAGCGGATGGAAACCGCTGTCAGGCCCGGGCCTGGCCAGCACATGGCAGGCCCTTGAGTGCCCAGCTGATCACAGCAGGGCATAGAACTGGAGGCGAGTAGGATAGTCCAAGGGGAGGAGCACAGTCTGACTCAGGGGACCCCACCCCCATCCTGGCCCAGCCAGCAGCTAATCCCTTACAAATCATTAGGTTCCTGGCCTCAACAGCCTAATATCACAGGTGAGAATGTTGACTTAAATTATTTCCAGTGTTCTCTAATCCTAAGACTTTGAATAATCAACAGTGGCTTCACCCTCTTAGACGTTCTTCGTAGAAAATGAATTCTATTCATATCGGATGTGATCGGCTCTCTTTCAGTTATGGGAAATAGAGGCGCTTAAGAATGGTTTTCTTGGGCTGTTCTCCTGTCTTCAGCTGCCCAGAGGTGCCTTTCTCCTTCGGGTGTGTGCGCGTGCACTCAGCATAACTAGTTATTCTAGTAAAGTGAAGGCGGATACTGGTAGCTCAGTACACACAAGGCGTGTCCTCTTCCAACAGCGAGAGCCAGGTCAGTGTGTCCTGTAAAAGAGAAATCCCTGGACAGGGCAGAGAACACCACTCTTCAGGGATAGTCCCAGCTGGACCTCACGGAGGCTACCAGAGCCCCGAACATTTCCTCCGGTCTCCCTGTTCCAGGCGGCTGGGTAGTGCTGCATGCAGGCAGTAACGCAGCTCCTCTGGAACTCAGTGTTCTGGGAGGGGAGTCCCTTGGTTGCCATGTGGACAGATGTATTATGAAGGGTGATTCAATGAAAGGTGTCCTCATTTGTGACCACAGGAGTGGTAGTTTTCAGCTTCTACTGTGTGTGAGTGAGGCGCTTTTAAAGGACCCAGGAGACACAGGTGCTTTAAAAGCACGGATCTTAGCATCTCAGAGAAGTGGACCCAGGAACCCACCTTTTTAGAGGATCCTCACGAGATTCCCACGTGCAGCTGAAGTCAGGCAAGCTGTTCTTGGGGGATGATGGAACTGTCAAATGTCGCTGCTTCCACCTCTGTGCTAGAATGCCTCTCGCTTTCCTAGCTAATTTTAACAAACCAAAAAGCTAATAAGTGCATTTGCCAAACACGCAGTTATAGCAGTTGTCAACAGAGATGAATCGCCTGTCAAACTTTTGTCAAGGGGATTCTTGTGTTTTGAGAGATGTTGAATAAGAAATTATACAACATTCCATCTGTGAGAATCTAGTGATTAGATGTCAGTGAGGCTGAAATTAGTCTGTCTTTAAGCTGGCAACATGCCAAACATCCGTATCTGTACTGTGACTGTCTTCATGTTTTAATAGTAAAGGCAAGTATCCTCCATTTAAACTGTCTCAGTTCTGTAGGACTGTGCCTGATTTTTTTTCTCTCTACATCTATTCGAAATTAATTCATTAGAGTAATACTACAGCTCCTGTCTTGGTGAGTTTCCCCAGTTAGATACATGGGGTGTGTGGGTCACAGGCTTGGTATGTAGTCTATGTAAGCTACTCATGTTTTCATGGATAGAATTGATTCTTAAAAATCCACAAATCTTACTAACGCTTCCATCTGCATGGCAAGAAAATTGGAGCATAGTTTCACCAAATATGATCTACGACATTTGGGGAAGACTTGGTGATGTTAGCTTGAGACCTGGCGGGAGAGCAGAAGTGCCGTCACCACGGGCAGCTTGCACTGGCCCATCGTGTTTTTCCAGGGAGCTTTCCTTTCACTAAATTAATCTTCAGACCCCTGTTGTACTGCCAGACTTGGCTTTGGCTGAAGAGAGGACCGGCTTCATTTCTGTTACCTGGAGACTTAAAGCAGCATCCCAGATAGATGTGCCAGCCCTGGGGCCCCATAACCTCTCCTCCCGCTTAAGAGCTCACTGGTACGAGTGTGTCATTAATGCTTGCTCCTTTCTCTCTCAAACTCCGCCATCCCTTCCCCATCTACGTCTGAATTCAGGATATTCAAACACTGGTCACAGACACTTCTGCTTCCCACAAGCCCAGCTGTGCCAAGGGACCCTTCAGAGGAAGGAACAAGGGTGTTGGGTTTCCTTTATGCCAGCCAGCTGGCCTTTATTCAGATGTACTATGGGATTTCTCCGGGTCCTGTGCAGGGAGCCACATCCGAGACAGGAGTCAAGTTCAGAGGATAAAAGGGATTCTGGAGGAGTCGGAACAAAAGGGCCTCTTCAGGTAGGCAGCGTCCACTTTGCAGATTTGTTGGCATCCTCACTTTGAAAGAGGACAGACAGATCCCTGGGGAAATGGCAGTCTGGATAAGATGCAGAAACTCTTAACAAATGGGTGTGTTTCACCTCCTCCATCCTTTTGAAAGGATCGTTCATTTGTTTGGCTCAGAGGCAGAAGCCTTGACGAGGTGCCCATGGTTGGGGAGGGGGTGGTTGGGGGGGTGAGTGGATGCGGAATGATTTCAGGGGGGTGAAAGCCACGTCCTGGCTCCACACACGGCTCCTCACTGCAGAAAAGCCGCAAAAGTGATACAATCCCGCACTGAATCAGAACCAAATAGAGTGAGAAGTAGCTTTTAGTCTTACGCCTCTGTCTCCTTACAACTTTGGGGTTTTTTTCTGCCTTAGTCATAAATGTCAAGGTTTCTGACAAGCCTCAGACTTCTACCCCATTAAATGTTGACATTTCTAATGAAGCTGCTCACCAAAAAGCATATTTGCTAACTTATTTTACACTTGACATTCAGGGAAAAATGACTGTGGCGCCCATGTAGGAGAGGAAAAAGTAAAAACTATTTGAAAAACAATGGTCTGAATGGTACAGCCATTTGGGAAAATTGTTTGACATTTTCTTACAAAGTTAAACATACACTCATCGTATGCCCAGCAGTTCCACTCCTGAGTATTTAGCCAAGGGAAATGAAAACCTATGTCCACACAAAAATGCGTATTTATAGTAGCTTATGTCGATAATCTCCAACAACTAGAAACAGGCCAAAGATCTTTCATCTGGGGGAAGCACAGGGCTAAGCTGCATCTATACCGTGGAAACGCTGCTCAGCAAACAGCAGGCATGAGCCACTGTTACACAGAAGAATGTGACTGGATCTCAGGTGCATATGCAAAGTGGCAGAAGTCAGATGCATAAAGGCTATAACCTCCTATGTGATTTCCTTTCTGTGTTATTCTTGCAGAGGAAGAATTAAAGGAACAGAATGAAAATTAAAGACAAAGCCCTGGGACTGATGGGAAGGTGTCAGTTAAAGGGGCAGGGAGGGGAGGATCTGTGGGTCACAGGGCTGTTCTGTCTTGATGGCGATGGTGGTTACTGACTCTACCCTTATCGGATCTTGGAGAACTGAATGCTGAAAAAGGTGGATTTTACCGGATGTAATTTGTGCATTAATAAATATAAAGAAAAAGATGGGTGGGGAGACGACCTCACCCGTGGGAGTGGGCGTGGCCCACCTGCAGCACTGTGGGCGCCGAAGCTGGCTGGGCCCAGTGTCCCGGATCCTCTCCAGCCACCTCGTCGTAGGGCTCTATGAATGACTTCCACGGCACGGGTTAATGGGGCCTGAGGGCACACGCGTGAAATAAGGACAGTGCGGTTAGCTTCGTTTGCCATGGGCAATGGGGCTCTACAGGGCCATATGGCCTCCATCCGCCTTTCCTTTCCAGTTCTGCTGTCTTTTGTCTGCTCTGGTCATGCTGCGCTAGTTTGTACTAGGTATTCATTCCTGGCATCAAGGTCTGGGTGAGAGTTTGTTGGATGTGCTCAGCCTCTGAGGCCACTTTTGTAAAGACGTGTCATCACTATACCTAGTGGTTTGTGGTCCTGAGTGGACTCAAGTGATCCCGAGTGGATTCCGTGAGATCCAGGCTGTTGGCTCTCTGGACAATCTAGCGAGGGGCGTCATCTGTCTTGACCCTGCCCTGCTCTTGAACCCTGTGCCCTGCGATGTCCTGTGGTGTTTTGCGTGGATTTTGTGCGCTGCAGGTAGGAGTGTGGATTAGTTTGCTAGGGCTGCTGCTGCGAAGGAATGCACACTGGCTGGCTTGTGGAAAAGCTTGCTGTTTCTCAAGCTCTCAAAGCGAGAAGCCTGAGACCCAGGTGTCAGGGGGCGGGTTCTCTCTGAGGGCTAATGGAGGAGAACGTGGCACATCCCCTCTCCCCACGTTTGACCTCCGCTTGGCTTCTGGGGCATCACCCCGATCTCGGCCTTCCTCTTCACATGATGTTCTCCTGGAGGGATGTCTGTATCCAGACTGCCCCCTTTTATAAGGACCCCAGTGTATTGGGTCAGGGGTCCACTCCAGTGTGACCTTCCTGTCCCAGGGGTCGAACCCGGCGTCTCTTACATCTCCTGCACTGGCAGATGGGCTCTCTACCATGAGCGCCGCAAGGAGTCTTAGGATGACCTCGTCTTAACTAGTAGAGTCACTTTCTGAGATTAGGGCTTCAACAGAGGATTCTGGGTGGGGACACAGCTCAGCCTGTAACCGTGTATCAGTTACTGCTTTTTGACTGGAGGAAGAGTTGGCCACCTGAAGATACAGACGGAAAGGTCTCTCCTCACTTCCGGTTGGGCAAACACACGGGTGCCCCAGGAGCCATGGTACTAAAGCTAGGTGTCTTGCCAGGCTGCAGTGCAGTCTATTTCACGAGCACGACATCAACGCAGACTGTTGGTTTAGCCTTCTTCAAAACTAGAGCACAGAATCGTAAAGGTACGCTTCTTGGAATCCGTGTGGAGCTGAACTGAAACACTGTGAGCAAGAAAGTTGGTGAAATCTGTGAATGGTGTTGACCCAGTTTTTACCACGCTTTTTTCGGGAGTTAGAATTCCTCCTGGGAAAGCATCAGTTCTTCAGTCACATCTGACTCTCTGGGACTCTGCCAGGCTCCTGCGTCTGTGGAATTCTCCAGGCAAGAATACTGGAGTGCATAGCCGTTCCCTTCTCCAGGGGATCTTTCTGACCCAGGGATTGAACCAGTATCTCCCGTGTTGCAGGCAGCTTCTCTTGCCGTCTGAGCCACCAGAGAAGCCCTAGAATCCCTATTACAGTGCTTTAAAGCTAGAGCGCATTTTCGCCAATGCACGGCATTAGCAATTTGCTGTCTTGTCAGTGATTTATTAAGGAAATATTTTATAGTATGACTCTGAGCTTCAATTTTAGGTCATTAGTTTATTTCCAGTTAAGGTTCTAAAAGTGTGAAAGCAAGGAGAATCTGACCAAATCACCATACTATAAATTATGCGAGAGTATCACCCCTGAAGTCAGTCTCAAAATCATTGTGGTCTAATTAGATTCCCAGCAAATGCCCACTGATGTTACTGTAATCTCATCACATGGGTGACACGGGTGTGAACCAGCCATGACTCAGCTCTGAGGTAATTCAAGAGTTACTGGCACCTGTGTGGTCTTTAAACTCCAGCTGCTATTCTGCTGCTGCTGCTGCTGCTGCTGAGTTGCTTCAGTCGTGTCCAACTCTGTGCGACCCCATAGACAGCAGCCCATTGGGCTCCGCCATCCCTGGGATTCTCCAGGCAAGAACACTGGAGTGGGTTGCCATTTCCTTCTCCAATGCATGATAGTGAAAAGTGAAAGTGAAGTTGCTCAGTCGTGTCTGACTCAGCGACCCCGTGGACTGCAGCCTACCAGGCTCCTCCACCCATGGGATTTTCCAGGCAAGAGTACTGGAATGGGGTGCCATTGCCTTCTCCGCCAGCTGCTATTCTAGTTGGCTTAATACAGAGAGAGTGTCCCACCCTGAAGGGGGAAGCTGTGAAGAGGCAAAAGAGCATTAGAATGGTATCTGATTTGACGACTTTGACCATTCATTTAGGAAAAATATATATCTAATGGAGGTCACCAAGAGTCGGACGCGACTGAGCAACTGAACTGAATGTCATTGCAGAAAGATTAAAAAATTCAGACAATCCCTGTCCTCAAGATGTTCACAGTGAACTGAATAACAAAAATATATGAATAGCATCCTATAATAAATAATGGGAATGTAAACAAAGCTCTGTAGAATTTCAGATTTTTATGGCAGTTACTCCAATTTGGAGGAACCATAATACATCAATAACTTCATTCTCTCCCTGGGAAGTTGTGGCACTTGGATTTACAGTAACTCTAGGAAGTTTCTCAACTTTTCTTTTTCTCTGACAAATTATGTCAACTAAACAGAGAACGAGAGAGTAGTGTAAATGTTATGAAGAATACAGGTCAAAGGATAGGGCTTGGGGGCTATATTAGAGCCCCCAGATAAGCAGAATCAATAGGATACATATCTAGAGGGGGAGACTTATTGCAAAGTGTTGACCCATGCAGCGGTGGAAGCTGGAAGGTCTCACACCCGCAGGACAGACCGTAGGCAGGAGGTTTAGGAAGAGCTGATGCCGCAGTGTTGAGTGTAGAGGCTGGAATAAGCAGGGGTTCTGGGTTTCAGTCTGGAGCAGAGTTCCTCCTCCTCCTCCCTCTCTTTGCTCTCAAGGTCTTCAAAGGATTGGATGAGGCCTGCCCACGCTGTGGCTGTTCAGTCGCTCAGTCGCGTCGACTCTTTGCGGCCCCGGGGACCGCAGCACACCAGTCCTCCCTGTCCTTCACTGTGTTGCAGAGTTTGCTCAGCCTCGTGTCTGTTCAGCCGGTGATGCCATCCGACCATTTCATTCTCTGTCGCCCCCTTCTCCTCCTGCCCTCAATCTTTCCCACTTTTGTGAAGGGTAATCTGCTTTGTTCAGAGTCTGTCGAGTTAAATGTTCATCACATTAAAAAATGACTTTATAGCAACATCTTGACTAGTGTTTGACAGAGCGACTGGTCCCCGTAGTCTGGCCAAGTTGAAACATTAACCATCTCAGGGACTCGTGAACCGCTAGAGTCCTCAGTGTCTCAAAACTTTGCCTCACGAATGAAGCACAGACGTTCAGAGCTCCGAGTCCATTCTCCTCAGCTGTCCTGGGTTTCAGCTTCCTGCCGTTTGGAGGCTGGGTCACCCTGCTTGTCTACATTGGGTGAAGTTTGGAAGTGAGTGAAATTAATCCAACCACGCTTGCTTAAACAATATAAATTATCTTGACTGATTTACATATTTTGACACTTTTCATAAAGCAGACTTTTTCCCCCCCAAAAATCAGTGTGATATAAAACCATGATAGAGGATGTTTAGGGGTACTGTTATACAGTCATTTTCTTTTCCTTGAAGTAATTCACTTGGAAACATTGTCAAAACAATCTGCGGCCAAGCCTGTGCATGCCATTCCACATGGGTTTAATTACGTTACCCCCCAAAACCCAAACGCACATATGATATTAGTCTAACATCTCAGAGAATTGATCTGTAGTAACAGGAAATCCAGGACCTCTTTTATTTAATCTTCCTATAACAACAATTGGTTCCAGCTTCAGCAGGGCAAGGGGGGAGAAAACCACAAGATTGGTGACAGCTACAATAATATCGCCTCGGCTCGCTTAAACTCAAGAGCAAAGCTGATCTGGTGCCCTAAGACATTTTTTTTAAAAGCACGCATTCCCTCACTGTCACGGGCTCGCTTCGTGGTCTCTCTTTTCATGCTCGGTGCCTGTGAAAGTGCCGATGAACGCCACAGTGATGCCACGTAATCTGTTCTGTTCATTTACGTTTTCCCCCGGATGCCCCCTCTGCCCAAACACCCGCTGCAGAGGCCCATCTGGCGCCGTTCTTAGGTCATTCTGAAAAGATGGAGGGGTGTCACTGGGTGTCTTCAGGGGCTGAAGTCTAGACTCTTCAGGAGTCTAAAGACAGTGAGCTCTGGGGATTCTCTGGTGGCCCAGGGTTGAGAATCTGCCTTGCAATGCAGGGGACGTGGGCTTCCATCCCCGGTCGGGGAACTAAGATCCTGCATGTTGCAGGGCAACCCAGCCCGCGTAAGGCAGCTGGAGAGCCTGTGTGCTTCAGAGGAAGCTCCCACGTGAGGCGAGAAAGTCCCGACACAGGCAAGTAAATGAGTGGATATTTAAAAAATAAACGTAGTGACTGACTGGGGTCCAGACAGCATTTACAACTGGGCCTCTCTCCCAGATTTTGATTAAGTAAGTCTCCAGGTGGGACCTGAGAATTTTCATTTCTAACAGAATCCCAGGCCAGGACCATTTGAGCCTCGCCCCTCTGTGTGTATCAGAGAGAAAACATTAGGTTGAATCACCCTTGGTATAGAGATGCTGGTGTTCCTACTGACTGTCCATTTCACCTATTCATTTACTTTAGTATTTAACAGAACTAATATATGGGTAGGTATATATATATATTTTTAAATCACTGTCAAAGAATTATGACCTATATTTTTTAAGAAGAGCAAAAACAAACGTGTAAGGAAAGGTCATGTGATTGTGCAGAGAATACAGAACTTTGTGCCAAATGCTTCAGCTTTGTCTGATGCACTTCAGCAAGCCGAGCTCTGAAAGGAAGTAAGTTAGTCTTGGCCTGGCTCCACTGTGGACCAAAAAGAAGAAAAAGCACATTTCACTTTGGGGGCTTGGCTATGACCCTAATCAGAAGCGGTGGGGTGATTTTCTGGCTCAGGCTCATATATTTCAACTCGGCAGTCAACTTACTTCTCTGATGGAGCATGAAATTGAAGCAAGATGGCCCCCCAGCTGCAAGACCAGCTTGGTGGGATCTGGGCCCAGGGCACTGCATAAGACCACAGGAACGCCAGAGGCTCTGATGTCCCGATCTTCCTGCTGGTCGGTGGGCGGCGGAGGGGGCCTCGGACTCTCTGGGAGCCCTGGGCTGGGGTCCGCTCTAGTGCCTTTACCCAGCTGCGCTGCTACCCTTTGTCCCCTCTGGAGGCCGCACACCCAGAGCACTTTTCACATTGCACCCGTGAGCTGCCCCGGCCCCCCACACCTCCCTGAGGGCAGCTTCCTTTTCGTTTTCCGGGAGGTCCCTGCCCTGGACCCTCTCCCCTGGCTGTGGCCTTAGGGACCCTGCCCTGGACTCTCGCTCACAGCCGTTTGGGGTGTAAGTCGAATCCTAAAGAATATATGCAAAGGCCTGCGGAGGCCAGGGACGCTACAGCCGGGCCCGTCATTGTGCTCCCTGATCAGACCCCGGCTCTTGACCGTTTTCACTTCTGGCTCTGAGGCCTGACTTGCAAAGCCCCACCTCAGCAAACACACAGTCTCTGTTTCCAAGGGTGGCTCTGCTCAACCCCACTGACTGTTTAGTCCTTCCCGTGTGCAGGTTCATGTCCGCCTCCTGTCACACTGTCCCCCCTCTTGTGAGCGGCGCCGGGCAGTCAGGAGCACACTGTGTGTGCATGCCAAGTCACTTTAGTCGTTTTGGACTCTGCAACTCTCTGGACTGTAGCCCGCCAGGCTCCTCTGTCCATGGGATTCTCCAGGTGAGAACACTAGAGTGGGTTACCATGCCCTCCTCCAGGGGAACCTCCCAGCCCAGGGACCGAACCCACGTCTGTTTATGGGCAGGCGGGTTCTTCACCACTGGCACCACCTGGGAGCTCCAGTAGCACACAGCTTCCCAAATAATTCCTCTCTCAGACTCTCCCAGGAAGCTCCCTCCCCTCAGCCAGACTAAGGAAGTTACTGCGCTCTACCTTTCGGTAACTCTTCATACTCTGAAGCCCCAGACTTCAGAGAAAAGACCTCGATGAGGACGAAGTGACGTGAAAATGTTAGTCGCTCAGTCGTGTCCCACTCTTTGCGACCCCATGGGCTGTAACCCACCAGGCTCCTCTGTCCATAGGATTCTCTAGGCAAGAATCCTGGAGTGGGGTGCCATTTCCTCCTCCAGGGGGATCTTCCTGACCCAGGGATCAAACCCCAGTCTCCTGCACTGCAGGCAGATTCTTTTACCATCTGAGTCGCCAGGGAAGCCCCTGATGGGGATGATTAAGGTTAAATGAGGTCATAAGTGTGGAGCCCCGATCCAGTGAGATTAGTGTCCTTAAAAGCAGAGACAAGCAGCTTTCTCTCTCCACGAGCTCTCTCTCTCACTCACGAGCTCTGAAAGAAGGCCATGTGGGGACAGAGGAGGCCGTCTACAGCTCAGAGCTCCCAGCAGACACGAGCGCCTGCTGATGCCTTGATCCTGGACTTTGTACTAAGAGAAAATAACTCTGTTGTTTAACCCGGGCAGCCTGTCTGAACTGAGACGGGAGGGTTCAGGTTTGAAAAGTGCTGGAAGGACCCCAGCAGGGGCCCCTTTTTTGCCCCAGAGGAATTTTCCTCACTGTGGTTCTTTGT
The DNA here is from genome assembly GCA_006410515.1 of Procapra przewalskii. NCBI lineage: Eukaryota > Metazoa > Chordata > Mammalia > Artiodactyla > Bovidae > Procapra > Procapra przewalskii. Next base: position 916,284 of record SJYF01000013.1, on the reverse strand, counting down.
GTGAGTTCAGGTTTCAAAAGTTAGGAAAATAATAGCCATAACAGCAATTTTGAAAAGCCCTTCTGAGTGAGTGGGCAAATTTCAAGTTCAAAACAAGTTAAAAATTCCATGGTGCAGTTTAACATTCGGAAAGGGCTGTGTGGACTCAGTCGTGTCTGACTCTTTGCGACCCCACGGACTGTAGCCCACCAGGCCCCTTTGTCCATGGGATTCTCCAGGCAAGAACACTGGAGTGGGTGGCCATTGCCTTCTCCAGGGGCTCTTCCCAACCCAGGGATCGAACTCGCATCTCTTGGATCTCTTGCACTGGCAGGCCGGTTCGTCACCTCTGTGCCACCGGGAAAGCCCTGCCTTAGATCAGATCTGATCTGGTGCCTGAAATCTGAGTCCATTGATAAAACCTGGAATGAACCGGGTCGGCTTCTTATTGCACACTATTGATACTGACTTTTATTCCTGACAGAAGCAGAATAGTGTTTGTTGTTGAGCAAAATAACATGGTTGGCTATGGGCTCAGACGATTCTAGGCAGAGCATTAGGCCAACATCAGCCCTAGGAAAAGACAGAGTGAAGGGACGTCGGTTACCAGCAGGGAGTTGATTGCCTCGCCAGGAGAATCAATACTTTATCGTTGAATCTACGTGGTAGCAGCTGGGGATGCACATTAGGGCGGTGTCAAGGATAGAATGGGCTTTCCTGGTGGCCCAGTGGTCTTATCCGCCTTCGAATGCAGGAGACGTGGGTTCGATCCCTGGGTCAGGAAGATCCCCTGGAGAAGGAAATGGCTCCAGTATTCTTGCCTGGGAAATCCCGATGACAGAAGAGCCTGGCCAGCTACCGTCCATGGGGTTGCAAAAGAGTAACACATGCCTCAGCAACTAAATAACAGCAAGGATCAAACAGGATCTCGATCCCTTGGCCCTCCACCACTTCCTCCCGTGCGTGTTTCCCTATTAGCTCATTGAAGAGTTGGTGTCCTCTGCCATTCATGCAAGCAAGAAATAGTTCATGAAATAAGATAGTGAATGAAAGTGTAGTACTTTTCCATAACACCAGACGCCTTGGAAGTGACCAGTGCCTCTCGCCCCTTCGCTTTACAGATGGAAAGGAGACAATCTGCCGAATGATTTGAGATGATGAACGTGGTGGCCTTAGGAAGTTTGTCTTAAGACTAAGGGGATTCTTTTCTTTTTATCTTAATTGCTCGTTTCCCCCTGCCTTTCATCTGTATTCTTAATGTCTTATGAGGCTTTGTAGGTTTTTTGGTAGCTAGACGTTTCAGGAAGCAGCCAATAGTTTTTCTTGGTGGGGGGAAGGCAGAGGGAGTGATATTTTTACAGAAGCAGGTGTTAGCCTGCCACTCTGTCCGGGATGATGCTTCTTATAAGGAAATCGAGGGATTTTATTAACACGTTCAGATAAGGTCAGCAGCAGCTGCAAACAGGATCCTTGGCAACGCACAGCAGAGCAGAGCTCTCTGTTCCTGTCTCAGGACAGGAAGCGCTTTTTTCCTGTGTACTCTGTTATCGGGACTTCTTCCAAACACGTGTGAAGAGGCTGTACTAAGGGACTTAACTGGACATACCTGTATGTGGTTAAAGCTGTTAAGTGACACAGAACTTGTATCCTCTTAGGTGGCTTTTTGATCTCTTTGCTCAAATTTCCTAACTTTCACCACATTTCTAAAGAAGAGTGTGATTGAGTTACTGGTTGCTGCTGCTGCTGATTTCTAAAGAAGAGTGTGATTAAGTTACCAGTAAATGATCCTAAAAGAAACCAGCCCTGAATATTCATTGGAAGGACTGATGCTGAAGCTGCAATACTTTGGCCACCTGATGCGAAGAGCTGATTCACTAGAGAAGACCCTGATGCTGGGAAAGACTGAAGGCAAGAGGAGAAGGGGACGACAGAGGATGAGATGGCTGGATGGCATCACTGACTCAATGGACATGAGTTTGAACAAGTTCTGGAACTTAGTGAAGGACGGGGAAGCCTGGCGTGCTGCAGTTCATGGGGCTGAAAAGAGACTTAGAGCCTGAACAACAACGAAAGGATGCATGTGAGCCTTGAGCAAGCCTGTTCAGTGTAAAGTGGCCTCCCCTCTGCCCCTGTGGCTCACACGGTAAAGAATCTGCCTGCGTGCTGGAGACCTGGGTCCGATCCCTGGGTCGGGAAGATCCCCTGGAGAAGGAAATGGCAACCCACTCCAGTACTCTTGCCTGGAGAATCCCATGGACAGAGGGGTCCAATGGGCTACAGTCCCTGGGGTTGCAAAGTCGGACACGACTGAACAACACTACACCGCTCTGCCTGGCAATTTCCTCTCTAAATGGTCACAAGACGCAAGTGGCCATTAAAAAAAAAATCTGGGGTCAGAGGTTGTGACTCAGGGGTCCTAGCTGATGACAACTGGGGACAAGGGTCCTGAGTATCGGCCTGAAAAGCTCTGCCTTAGACTGTTTTACTCATTAGGTGGATGTTGTGTTTGACGTTTCTTGAGGGAAAAGAAAATCTGAAACCTTGATGGTGTGTTTGAGAATTTAACAGGCTCTTTATCTGTGCTGTTCTAAAAAAGAAAATGTTGACAACCCGTCTTCCCGTCTCTTTTTATCCCTTATGTTTCTTTCAATTGATGGATTTGTTTGCACACCTCTGCATATTACCCAGGCTTCTGGAACTCTCCATGTCCGCCAGTGTGGGTTCTTCAGAGAAGGAACCTCAATTCCTCCACTTATTCAAACCCACTCCAGTCCCAGTCTCTGCTGCAGGCTCCCCAGACGATGCCATTTCTTCTCTAAGCCCTGAGGTTTCACTGCTGATTCGGAGGTTTTGATGAATAACTTTTACCTTTTGGGGAATTGGCGCGTGTCTTACTCCTAAATTTTAAACTCCTTTGTGAAGATCTGGGTTCTCATCGTCTTTCCCGTCCTTAGCATGAGAGTTCCTCACACCTGGAGGCATTCAACCCGACTAGCTGGATTGAAGCCCGGGGAAGCTAAGCTTCTGAGCATCACTTAGCCTTGGCTCGCTTCCTCCAGCAGGAGCCTCATTCTGTGGGTCTGGGGCCTCTCGAGGAGCAGTGCCCTTGGAGTCCATCCTTCATCCTGTCTGCATCCCCGGCCAGCACGGGCAGCTCCACGGCAGAGGGAGGAAGCGGTACCCAGCTGCTGCCCTGGCTCCAGCGCCAGCCGGAGAGCAAGCAGAGCAGGGCAGCTGCTGCACCTCCCCTTCCAGACCCTGCCCGCCTTGGCCTGTGTGCCCCGCACGCGTGTGGAACTGGCCATTCTGAGAAACACAGTCCCATCATTGCTGAGCCAGTGCCTCCTGATTGCAACAGCGTCTGCAGATACGTAAAGATCCCCATAAACAATGCAACCAGCTCTCCCCTTTGTTTTGACTTAAGCTCTTAACAAAATGCACTTAAGCTTGAAAGGACCTCTTTCCTTGGATACTCCCACTTCAGTGAAACAAACAAAAAACCCAAAACCCCAGTGTGGGTTGGAGAAGTTACAGACTATGATGATGTTTTCATTCTCCAGATAATTACTCATTTCAGAGCTGATCGGAGCATCCTAAAAACGGCTGGTTCTCCGCGCAGAAGCGTAATTAAATTCTGACACACAAGGCCATTGCCCTGCTCTCTGCTCGCTCCCTGCCACTGGGTCTTTGACTCCAGCTGTCTTGAATGTTGCATAAAGCCCTCTGTCCCCCGCAGCTGGGTCATATTCAATAAGTCCTTACAGCGCATCTGATGAAGGTCAGTCCCAGAGCTCGCATTAGTCATCTCCAGGAAAGGAGGGTGGGAGGCCGTGTTACTGCGGCTCACTTTCTCCTGTCCCGCGGACCCGAGGCCTCTTTATGCTCCGGGCTCCGTCTCGTCTGCCACTTTAACTGTTCCTGGAAGACAGAGCACAGCTGGGCCTGAGCACCCCGGGGACTTGTCCACAGCTGGGATTTGACTCCGTTGAGATTCCAGGAGTGCTCTGAGGACAAGAAGCCGCGTCTGTATTTTGCGAGTTTGCCAGGGGGAGCCCAGGTCAAGAGCAGCTGAGATGTCTTTCAAGGCAGGAGCCAGACAGGAGGTCGGGCGTCAGAGGAGGGAGGGGCTGAGGCCCCGGGACGGGTGTGGCTGACCTGGTAGCTTGCAGAGCTAAGATCTGGAGACCGTGGTCCTGGGCGAACCCTGGAAATGAGATTCTGAATGCCCTGAGATGCTCAGGAAGGGCTTTCCATTACTGAGGCTGCAGGCAGCAAAGCTTCCCTCTGACATTGCTTGCGATACCCCTGAGCTCCTGAGCTGTGGTTTTCCTGCCAAGACAGGATGTCATTTATAACAGATGGAGTTGGTCTGTTTGTTCAGGATGTCCCAGCGGAGACCATATGCTGACTTCCCTTCACCCAGTGTAAGGAATGACTCCAGGCCAACGGCATTCACACACGATACAGCAGCATCTTTTTTT
>SJYF01000013.1:867829-889058 GCA_006410515.1 Procapra przewalskii | reverse complement strand
TATGCATACTCAATAAGTATATTTATATACGTGCATGTGTGAATATAAAAGTTGAAACGTATGGACTAAAAGCAATATGATAATGCTACTTTCTTTGTAGTCTGTTTTGACAAATAACTGGGCTTGTATGGGAGCATTTATTTAAAATTTCCTACAAAGTTTGCTGTGGTTGAAGTTTCCATTTTTCTTTTTCGTTTCCAAATACAGATCTAGATTCGTAATCTGAAGTAATGGGAAATCGTAGGCACGTCCGTCTGGTGTCACTAACATTTCCTTTTAACCTCACAGTTCTGTGAGCCATTTTCTTTTGAACCTAACTGTGCTGAGAATAAAATGTAATTTCTTGTTGGAATCTGCTTTCTGTTTTCTTGTCTTTAAAGATTTTGTTTGAATATATATTAAACATGATGGAATGAAAACCAAGATAGCTTAGGGAAAAAATAAAAAAAGCACCAGGCTCAAGGTTTCAAAATATTATGAAAAGGAAATAATCCAATGCAATGCTTCCCTTTTATGTTGACCTCCTGTCTCTGGCTCCCCACTTTGCGCCCACACTGAAGTGTTCTGAAGCCCACAGACTCTGGGGACTTGCCCGACAGGGAGGTTGCAATTACCAGGCAGGGGCAGCGTTCCTGTGAGCCACTGATGCGATTTGGTGAAAATGAACAAGGCCTAGATACGCTCGAGAGTAATTTTTTATTTTGTACACTTGTTCTCGCAGGAAGAAGGTTTAATCTGATATCTCTGTGTTCGGAGTCCTGAAAGTAGCTTCACAGGGGAGAAAGAAAGTGAGCTCTGGAGTCAGATATATCCCCTCCCCCTTCCAGGCTACGCTACAATTAATCCCAGTTAACTCCCCAGCTTCTCTGAATGGCTCAGGCTGTGGAGCGGCTCTCATCACGTCCCGGCGTTTAGAGGAGGGCGGGAGACGATGTGTGAGCAGAGGCGGGGCGGGCTACGGGCGTGGGGTCAGCGTTAGTCCCCGTCTCTTCCTGCCCCGTCTGGTCTGCACAGCGGCAGGCCAGGCAGCTTTGTAGGTTTCACATGCTCTTGGTCAAGGTCCACGTTGCTTGGCCCTCATCAAAAGGAATGAATTTAATATGCCTCAAACCATGTTTCTTCCGTCCTTTCTTTTTCTTGTTTTGGCTGCATCTCGAGGCTTTCAGAATCTTAGTTCCCTGACTAGGGATCAAACCTGGGCCCTCAGCAGTGAAAGCGTGGGGTTCTAACCGCTGAGCCCCTGGGGAATTCCCCAAACCGTGTTTCCTGGCATACATCCTGCTTTCCAGACATTCCCCTCGTAAAAAGACAGCGCCCTGAGAATATTAAAGGAGGCGCTGTATAGGGGTCATGTGTGTGTATATTCTCTGTCCAGTAGATGAAGGCGACACAGAAATAGGTTTTGAAAGCACACTCGGCTGACGCGGCCCATGCTCCTGCTGGGGGATAGGGGGAAGTGGCTCTGGGCCCCTTCAGAGGAAGCACTGAGCTGCTTGCTCGGTAACTGAGGGCCTGCTTCTCCTTCTTGCGGGTGCCCTTCCCCCACGCCCGATCCTTAGAGTCCACGACTCGCTCATTCTCAGCATTCCCAGCGTTGGGCACCATGCCTGGGAGTGAGGTGAACGAAACACTTGTGTTTGAGTGAGCAAATGACCTATACAGGTTTGTCCTGACATACACATGTATATTCCTAGGACATTTTTTAAGCTTTATTTTTATTTCTTTCTACAGTCCGTATTGATTATTTCAAGTATAGAAGTGTGTACGTGTCAATCCCAACATCCCAGTTATGCTTCCTTCCCACCCTTCCCCTGGGAACCATAGTTCATTCCCTAAGTCTGTGGACAGAAATGTTATGTAGATACATTTCTGTTATGTAGATAAGTTCATTTGTACCATTTTAAAATGATTTTTAAAGTTATCCCTCATGTAAGTGCCGTCATAGGATATTTGTCTTTCTCTGTCTGACTTAAATCCACTTAGCATGATGATCTCCGTGTCACGCTGCTGCGGAGGGCGTTCTTTCTTCCTGTTGAATGGCCGTGTGGCCCTCCGCTGTGTGTATGCAGCGCGCTTGTATCCATTCATCTGCTCGTGGACATTTAGGTTGCCTCTGCGTCTTGTCGATTGCAGGCAGCGCTGCAGTGGACATTGGGGTGCGTGTATCTTTTCGAACTAGAGTTTTCTTCCGATGTGTGTCCACGAGTGGGATCGCTGGGCCGCGTGATAGCTCTGTTTTTAGGTTTTAAGAGAAGTCTCCATGCTGTTTTCAGTAGTGGCTGTACCGCCCTTGCTTGCTTGCTTGCTTCAGCTTCTTCTCAATTCATTCACTGAAGTGTTGGTTCTTTGCTTTTCAGTTTTTCAGGACACAAGGACCCATCAGTCATCCTCAGGCTTTGTGTCTGCTTTAGACAGCCGACACATCCGTGCTGTTACATGTTAGAACTGTGGGTGACAAAGTGTCATCTGACTCCACATTGCCTCGTGAAGAATCTGGGGGAAGGGACCAGAGTGAGCTGTCCCTGGAATTGGGGCTGGAGGTCAGATAGCCTGACTTAAATTCTAGGGCCCTTTCTATTACACTACACTATCCAGAAGATTATCTTTTGGGTTCTGTCTCTCTGTAGTTAACTAACTTTTATATATTTCCAGGACCACAAGTAGGACAACATGGAATTTTAATGATGAAAAAAATGAGTGTTTGTGTCAATGACTAAAGCACTGCTACTACTACACAGATGCACACACACAGATACACACACACACAGATACACACACACAGATACACACACACAGATACACACACACAGATACACACACAGATACACACACACACAGATACACACACACAGATACACACACACACAGATACACACACACAGATACACACACACAGATACACACACACAGATACACACACACACAGATACACACACACACAGATACACACACACAGATACACACACACAGATACACACACACACCCACATCGGATTTCCTAACTGCCGTACCTGATGCCCTTCCGCCACGTGCCCGTTCTCCTTTGCAGAAGGGTCCCCATCACCTTCCGTATGCACCTTCTGCTCTCGCCAAGGCCCGAGGAAATGCACTGTCTTAAATTTATCCCTTTGCTCTCATCCCCTCCCCCCTGTTTTCCTGGAATGTCGTAGAGATGGCTGGTAAAGGATTTAAGACCTAATTAGACTCCCAAGCCCTCTGGGAGAGCTTCCTTGGCTCTCACCCGGCCCCACCCCCTCTTATATTACAGTCTCAGGAAGCCTGCAGCATTCGAGTCTCTGCTACTCATTCATGCTAATCAGTTACTAACTTGAGTGGTTTCTTTTTTAAAAGGAAAATTATCTCTGTCTATTTATTTGGCTGCATCAGGTCTGAGCTGAGCCCACGGGATCTTCAGTCTTTAGTTGTGGAATGCAGCGTCCTTTAGTTATGGCTTGCGAAATCTGCTTCCCTGACCAGGGATCCAGCCTGGGCCCCTGCACTGGGAGCTCTGAGTCTTAGCCCCTGGACCTCTGGGAAGTCCCTGAAGGACTCCTTTTTAGTTCATGCTTGTGTGTCTCAGTCCCTGCATGAGTTGCTGTTGGAAGGCATCGCTTTCTTGTCTTACACACAGTCCTGTAAACACAAAGCAAGAAAAACATCTCTTTCTGCTTTATTGACTATGCCAAAGCCTTTGCCTGTGTGGATCACAATAAACTGGAAACACACAGTAGGTACTTACTAACTGTCTTGTCTCTGGAGACAAAATATTTTTTTGCTCCTTTTATTTTTCTTGTGTTCTCTCTAATAAGGGATCTGATTTGCTGGCTCATGAGACTCTTGGACAGAAGAGGGGGGAGGGAAGATCCATGTGGCTGAAAGTAAATGTGGTTTTTATTTTTATCTTGAATGTGTCTCCTCTTGTCTTTCACTCCGGCGGGGGCAATGATGAGACAGTATTTCCAGTGTCTGGGTCATTTCTTTCTTAGCGTTGGGAGTTCTTTTTGTTCAGTAATTGTGTGGCCAGCTCACTAATTTGAGGGATATCAAATCATTTAGCTCACCCTGGGATCCTTCATTCTGCTGGAAGAACATTGAGTACTCGGATGTATTTAACAAGACAATCTTCTCTAGAGGAAGTTCTCAGTGGGATTTTGGTATTTTACTTTAGCAATTTTGAACCCGTCAATTTACAGCCCTTACTTAGACAGAATGGAAGTTGTAATAAAGCATAAAATACATAAAATATATGCAATATATGTGTATAAATATGTAGTATATATTTATTACATATATGTAATATACATAATAAATGCATAAAATATTGTATTGAAGAAAAATATTACAGATAACTCAAGAAATAATTAGATCCAGTACTGGCTGCGTCATAATTTGGAAAGCTGAATCTAGAACAATAGTAAGAACACCTACTGCGACTGATGAGCGAGGAATTGGAGAAGAAAATGATCTTAGAACAACGGGACAACTGGTGCTTTATGGAAGTTGTTCTGAGCGTGTGTTCATCACTCTGTTCACCCTCTACTCCTTTGTCTGTGCCTTAAGCCATAGTTTAAGCCAGGTTTTCCAGAGAATTCCCAGAAGCCATGTCACTTCTATGAATGCCAGCTGATGAAAAAGATAGGAAAGAAATTGAAAATTATCATCAAAAAATGGGATGTCCACCTTTCTGTTCAAGATGAACTCTGACCTTGACCCCATTCCCTCCTGCTTCCTCAAAGACTCTGCTAAACTGGCCATCTTCTCTAAGCTATTTTGTGACTATTGTTCAGTCACTAACTCATGTTGGACTCTTTTGCGACCCCGCCGACTGTAGCCCACCAGGCTCCTCTGTCCATGGAATTCTCCAGGCAAGAATACTGGGGTGGGTAACCTTTCCCTTCCCCAGGGGATCTTCCCAACCCAGGGATCGAACTCGTGTCTCCTGCATTGCAGGCCGATTCTTTACCACGGAGCCATCTGGGAAGCCCATTCGCACCTAAAGAATACTCCACAGCTTTTGCTTGCTTTCGATAATCTTTATCTCCCCACTTAGCATCTTAATTTCTTACAAGAATCGTCCAGCTTACCGTCTCCGTGGTTTCACGTTCAGCTTTCCCTGCTAATGCCGTAGTGATAAGGCTTTTGCCTCAGTGCTCTTCTGAAATTGTTCTTCTCGAGATCGGCGGAAGATCCTCTTAGCGCGTGCAGGGTCCACTTTTCAGCACTGATGTGATGAGGCCCTTGCTCCCCATCGAGCTGTCTCCCCTCGCCGCTGCCCTGAACGTCCTCTCTCCGGCTCCCATCTCTTTGACTCTTTCCCCACCGCATGCTCACTGATGTTTCTCCGGGCTTCCATCCTCAGCTCACTGCCCGGCTCTCTCTCTGCCCCCCTGGGGGCACGTCTCTTAGAACTGCACTGTTCGCTTTCCCTCTGTGGCTGATGACTCCCAAATTTTCCCTCCACTCAGACTCACTGACTCATCGCCTTGATATTCCCGGAGAACTTCAGCTTCCGGATTTTGCCCCCAGGCACCGCTTGCTCATCTTTGATTCCGCGTGTTGGCAGCACCGCACACCCACACTTGCTGAGTGGCTTCAGTCGTGTCTGACTCTTTGCGAACCTATGGACTGTCGTCTCCCCGGCTCCTCTGTCCGTGGGATTCTCCAGGCAAGAATACCGGAGTGGGCTGCCACTGCTTTCTCCACGGGATCTTCCCGACCCAGGGCTTGAATCCGCGTCTCTTATGTCGCCTGCACTGGCACTGACAGGCAGGTTCTTTACCGCTAGAACCACCTGGGAAGCTAGAAACACGAAAGTTACCCTTGATTCTCTGTCGTCTCCTGCCTCCGACCCACAGCCTGTCTCTGGGTTAAGTTTCCTCGTAATTACTCCTTGAATCCACCCCCGATGACGTTTATCCCCCATCTTTTCTCTCTGGACCTCCATAACGGCCTCTCCTCCTACCTGGCCCCTCTGACTTCAGTCTTGTCCCCCTACGATTCTCCTGCTTTCTCTCCAGAAGGTTCTGTCTCTCGGTGCCCAGCTAGACTGACCACATATACCAGTTTGACAGCCATAGCCCTTGGGGTGTAAACCTGCTGATGCCTTGGTTATTCTTTCCTGCTAAGGGAGGCCTACATCAGAGGAGCCCTTCTCCGGCTTGGAAACCTCAGCCCAGGCCTAGTGAGTTTGGACACAGCAGGAACCTGAGACCTCTGAAAGCAAATGATGGACTTGAACTTATTGAATCTTCTTAGTTCGGTAACCAAGTGTTGGGGACATAGACGTTTTGGGGTTCAGAGTTTTTTGGTTGCTTTGTATTCTTTTTGTTTGGGAGGGAGGTAGTTTTGGTAATAGAGATGATTTTAAGGAGGGTTTAACAGCCTACCACCAACTTAGTGCACAGCTGTCCAAATGTGAAGGAGAAAAATTGACTTTTGGTTCCTTGACTGAAATAGTCCAGATGGAGACAGACTCTAAGGACCCTGCTGCTGTTTATCTGAAAGGCACATTCTTAGCCCAGGGGCTGGGTTGGGTTTGGCCTCGCTGCCCCTGTGGCTAACACACAAAAGCAGATGCTACAGCTGGCCTTTGATCATCCCCCTAACAGATTTCTGTCTGTAAATGACTCACCTAGAAAGGGGAGGGGCCGAGTCCTGAAGCAGGCATTTAGTGGGCATGAGCCAACAGCGCAAGGCCCTCCGGGGGACACGGCACGGGAGGCACCCAATGCTTTGTGGGGGACACTCCAGACCTGGCCAGGCTCCGGGGACGTAGCCTTGGGCCACCCTCTCCTGGACTTCCCGGGTAGCTCAGACGAGAAAGAATCTGTCCATAGCGCGAGAGATCTGTGTTCAGTCCCTGGGTGGGGAAGATCCCCTGGAAGAAGGCATGGCAACACTCCAGTATTCTTGCCTAGAGGATCCCATGGACAGAGGAGCCTGGTGGGCTGAAGTCCATGGGATTGCAAAGAGTTGGACACGACTGAGCAACTTTCACTTTCACTTCTAAAACCCCTACCTGGCATATAACAAACCCAGAATGTCTGACTTCCTGGGCACTTGATTGGTACACACACTGCCTTGTTCCTGAAGTACCTCCCACCGCAGTCTCTGCCCAAGCAGTGTCTCTAAGCTGGGAGTGGAATGTGTCTTAATTCCAACTACTGTTCCTGTACCAAGATGAACACGTGCATCTGTGCTAAGCTGCATCTGACTCTTTGCAACCCTATGGACTGTAGCCTCCCAGGCTCCTCTGTCCATGGGATTTCCCAGGCAAGGAGCTGGTTGCCACGCCCTCCTCTAGGGGATTTTCCGGGTCCAGGGATCGAGCCCATGTCTCTTAGGTCTCCTGCATTGGCAGGTGGGTCCTTTACCACTAGCGCCACCTGGGAAGCAAGATGAACACATATGTCTTCAACTGGCAGATACGTTTTTAAACTCAGTGGACAGGGAGGCCTGGCGTGCTGCAGTTCATGGGTCGCAAAGAGTCGGACACGACTGAGCGACTGAACTGAGCTCAATGCCAATGGCGGTGAAGGAGGGTGAACCTACTTATCTCTTGGGGACAGGAGTGGTGGAACTTCCCAGTCAGTGATTTGCTAATTAGGAGGCTTTCAGTCTTGTTTAGGAACATATAATAAGGAAATAACCAGGACTCATGTAAAAGATGTCTGTTAAAGGATTGTACGTCTTAGCATAGAACCTCAGATGGTACAAATACACACTAAAAGGAGAAAAGTTAAACGTGGTCTAATCCTCTGATAGAATAGTGCCATGTGTTCACACAATGTTTAATTACGAAAGATACAAGACTTTCAAATTAAAGCCAGGAATAAAATGCTGTGAAGAGTTCAGTCCTAAGCTTGTAGGATATGTGTGTGTGCATTCTACAATATAATGTCAACAGTATTTATAAGAAGTGGGGTTATGAAACATTTGTCATTTACTCATGGTCTGCATTTTCCAAATTTATATAACCACCGGATAATGTTTTAGTATCGAGGAAAAGTAAGCGTGACTTTAAATTTTTTTTTTCCTCAAAAAGATGTTCCTGAAGTCCAGTGAATTTGTCCTTTTAAAAGTAAAACTTCTCCAAATTCCTCCCTCTGTGAAGCCTACAGGTTTCCAGCAGCACTTACTCCACGTTAAAAGACAAAAACAGAACCTGGTCAGGTGGCACAACAGCTTGGTTTGTGAGCAGCCGGTGGTGGTATGCGATCTCTTCTTCCATCAGCTGAGCCTGCAGCGAAGCAAGCACAGGAGGGAAGACCTTGAAAGGCCGCAGTTCTCGGACACGGGGTGGAAGAGCCCGGAGCCCACTGCTAGTAATCAGGGCCACGCGCTGTTCCCAAAACCCTCCTGAAGTTCCCTCTTGACCCCTCAGATTTTTGGGAAATGCTTCTCAAAAAAAAAAAAAGAAACAAGTGATCTCTTTCCCCTGGGAAGGATGCCTCCCACAGGCTCATCTGTGTCCCTGTGACTCACGCACGCTTTTCTGTGCTGCCACCACAGCCAGGCACAGGGAAGCCTATGTTGTGCGGAAATCACGAAATGGGGCCCAAAATCTGATGCACGTCAGCACTGGGGGGTTTTTAAGTGCTTCATGCTGTTTAGAATTTGGCTCTTAATTTTCAACTCAGCAAACATTCTTGTTCGCTTAAAATAGTCATGTTAGCTCTTCTGGAGCAATATTCGAATGTGAGTATAGGGCATGGAGTTAGAGGATGTTGGCAGAGAAGGTGAAAGACTCCACTTTGGGGCTATAAACTCTGCACTGTTGTGAGGGATGGAGACAGATGGATTGAGGACCGGGAGACGTTCAGCATCAGGGGAATATCGCGGGAAAAACTGCTCTGTGGCCCTTTGGTGACTGAAAACCAGAAACAGTCTATTACTTTTTAAAAATCGCTGTTTCGACAAAGCACCCAGCTGTGTACACTGTGGTAACTGTAAGAGACTTTGTGGCAAATTGGGTCAGTTTACATTTGTGTTGATTCTGTCAGGGTCTTAAGGCTTTAAATGGACAGTTTTCAGAGAACGGGGTGGTAAACATGGTGCTCATTTTGACAATGAGCCAAATTCAGTCCAACTCAAAATCTGCATAGAAATCGCCGCCGTAGGGCAGTGTCTACCAGAACCACATTGCCGCTGCTGCGGCTAGGTTGCTTCAGTCGTGTCGGACTCTGTGCGACCCCATAGATGGCAGCCCACCAGGCTCCCCCGTCCCTGGGATTCTCCAGGCAAGAACACTGGAGTGGGTTGCCATTTCCTTCTCCAATGCATGAAAGTGAAAAGTGAAAGTGAAGTCACTCAGTTGTGTCTGACTCTTCGCGACCCCATGGACTGCAGCCTACCAGGCTCCTCCGCCCATGGGATTTTCCAGGCAAGAGTACTGGAGTGGGTTGCCATTGCCTTCTCTGTCTGATATTCCTACTTATGCCCAATTTTTATAAATCAGTGTCTTTTAAGATTGGTATGGTTATCTTAAAGCTGAATATATATCATCAGCAAGAAAAATAATTGGCATATTAAAATTACATATTTTGATTACCAACTTACCAAACATTTAATAGAGTACAGAGCACAAAATACCTAAACTTTAACTGATGGCTTTATAGACACCACACAAACATGCACTCTCCATATAGGAAACAAGAATTCAAATATTCTGAATCCTAGGGTCAACCTTATTTCCTTCTGTGGGATTTTAGTTCTGTGTGTGTGTGTGCATGTGTGTGTGTTACATATGTGTGTGTAAAATTGCAACATGTTGCCCCTCCCTGTGTGGATTTTTTTTTTTTTGACAAATTCTCTGAAAAGTCCAGGAATCCCCTGGTAGTCCAATGGTCAGGACTCCTCATTTCCCCTAGAGGTGGTGTGAGCTGTATCCTGGGTCAGGGAACTGAAAGTCCACACACCCAGGGAAAATAAATTTCCTTGGAGAAAGTCTGACATGTGTTCTCACTCAGAAACTGAGTTTGAATCATTGTCAAACCAAGCAGGTAAACATAGCCTGTGCTGAATTCCACTTCATCTGAAACTCCTCCTGTTGATGGGCCAAAACTTATATTAATATTTGATGCCTTAATTTCACTAACAGCATATTCAAAAGCAGAGACATTACTTTGCTGACTAAGGTCCGTCTAGTCAAGCCTGTGGTTTTTCCTGTGGTCATGTATGGATGTGAGAGTTGGACCGTGAAGAAGGCTGAGTGCTGAAGAATTGATGCTTTTGAACTGTGGTGTTGGAGAAGACTCTTGAGAGTTCCTTGGACTCTCAAGGAGATCCAACCAGTCCACTCTGAAGGAGATCAGCCCTGGGATTTCTTTGGAAGGAATGATGCTAAAGCTGAAACTCCAGTACTTTGGCTACCCCATGTGAAGAGTTGACTCATTGGAAAAGACTCTGATGCTGGGAGGGATTGGGGGCAGGAGGAGAAGGGGACGACAGAGGATGAGATGGCTGGATGGCATCACGAACTCGATGGACGTGTCTGAGTGAACTCCGAGAGATGGTGATGGACAGGGAGGCCTGGCGTGCTGCGATTCATGGGGTCGCAAAGAGTCGGACACGACTAAGCTAATGAACTGAACTGAACTGATGAATTAGTCCTGCATCACAGCTGAGTCTCCCTTGGAAGCAGTGAGATCTTCCCCATAGAAGCTGCTGCTTCTAGATATTTAGTAAAAAGTCATTCATTTTAGGTAAAAATTTACCAAACTCAGGTATTACTTTTAAATTAAAGCATGGGAGAATACGCTGTTTTTCTGATTTTAAACAATTTGCTATGATTTGAAAACCTTCAAAATATCCCAGAACTAGGACCAAGTAATTGGGTTTAAGGAAATCTTAAAGATGAGGCCGAAGGTTATGAAAATGGAATGTAGTAAAATTGGGTCTAGAAATAGCAAAACCTGGAGCAGCCTTCACAAACGAGAGACTGTGAGCATCAGTGCATTTGCTGTGAATGAGGTGAAGGGTGCGCCTCCATGGCGCTGTGTGAGTACCACTATTTAAAAGCATCGAATGCTTGCGAGAGAGTAAGTGGATAGCTGCCAGAAGCTTCATATCCTGGGCTGTGGATTTATGGGTGATTCTTTTCAGCCAGTGTCGTGTGAGAAAGCTTGCTTTTTCAGACACGCACCACTGTGGCTATTGTCACCCGAATAAAATGCCTTTCCCACTTGCAGTTCTGTGTGTGAGATCTGAAAGCACGCTTCTGCACGGGCTGGAAACTCTGAGGATGGGCTCGAATCTTTGCTGCCAGCACCTCCCACGATGCCTGTCACAGTCCGTAAATCATTCTTTGGACAGATTGGAAAATATACAAATATGTGCGTGTGTATGTATCACTTTGAACTTGAATTTTAACGAGCCTTCAAACTCTGTGTTAGGTTCTTGATAAGCTCCAAAAACTTCAGCGTGCTGACTCCATAACCTAAAAGTAATCCCATCTCACTCACAAACCCTGCCTGCTCCTAAGTGGTGCTGGCATGTCCCTGTCATCACAGCGTCCTCTGGGATGAAACCAGATCTAGTTATAAAGACGGCTTCCCTGGTGGCTCAGACGGTGAAGAATCTGCCTGCAATGCAGGAAATCCAGGTTTGATCCCTGGATCAAAGAACTGAGTCCGTTTACTTTTGTTCCCTCCCCTCCCTGCCACACCATTCTAACAGCCCTACAACTGAAAGAGAACTGTTTAATTTCAAACCGAGGCTCTGGAAGCCATAAGTTTTCTAGCTCATGTGGAATTGCTCGAAGGGACAGTCTTGCATCCAGAGGACTGTCTCATACTTAGTGTAAGATTAGCCTGAAACCTCAGGGTATCTCTATTTTTTTTCTCCTCCATCTTTTATTCTTCTTAGTGAGTTCCCTCGGAGAAGGCAGTGGCACCCACTCCAGTGCTCCTGCCTGAAAAATCCCATGAACAGAGGAGCCTGGTGGGCTGCAGTCCATGGGGTCACTAAGAGTCGGACACGACTGAGCAACTTCACTTTCACTTTTCACTTTCATGCATTGGAGAAGGAAATGGCAACCCACTCCAGTGTTCTTGCCTAGAGAATCCCAGGGATGGGGAGCCTGGTGGGCTGCCGTCTATGGGGTCGCACAGAGTCGGACATGACTGAAGCAACTTAGCAGCAGCAGCAGCAGCAGCAGTGAGTTCCCTTCCAAGTAAGTCTGAGGAGCTCGGAGCCGACGTTGCTCTGTGATGAGCCCCTTGGTGGGGGCTGTAGGGCTGCAGGGTCCGAGACCCTGGGGAAGCCTCTCTCAGCACCGGGCAGAGCAGCCTGCCTGAGCCAAGTTTGTGTGTTCACCGCTGTCTGGCTCTGACGGGTGTCATCTAACATAGGAGGTGGTCTTGTTAATGGGTTTAGTTTGGGTTCCCCCAGAAGCTGTTCCAGGTGACACAGTGGTAAAGAATCCACGTGCCAGTGCAGGAGGTGCAAGAGATGTGAGTTCAATCCCTGGAGAAGGAAATGGCCACCCACTCCAGTGTTCTTGCCTGGAGAATCCCAGGGACAGGGGAGCCTGGTGGGCTGTCGTCTATGGGGTCGCACAGAGTCCGACACGACTGAAGCGACTTAGCAGCAGCAGCAGCAGAGCACTCAGAAGCTGACCATGCGCCCAGGTTTTTAATCATGTGTGGTATTTCTGGGAGATGATCCCAAGGAACACTTGGGAGGAAATGAGACAGGGTAGGGAAGGTGGCTAATAGGGGGTGTGCTTGAAGCAAGTTACCACTCTGCAGGGCGGGAGCTCACCCTGCCAGGAACTGTGGCAACAGTTTACAGTTTAGAGCCAGGCCAGGGGCTGCCAGCTTGGTTGAGGGCAGCTCCCAGGGAAGTGTTAATTTCCTGGCACGTCCGCCCTGCAGGTGGCCAGGCCAGCAGGCCGGCAGGCTCTTGCAGCCAGAGAAGGCCCTCAGTAAAGTGGCGCGGATGCTGGCTGCTGCGGGTTGGCATCGAAAACGTGGGGTGGACGCACAGCAATCTCTGTGCTTCCCGGGTGGCACTGAAGAGCCCACCTGCCCATGCAGGAGACGCAAGAGACGTGGGTTCAGTCCCAGAGTGGGGAAGATGCCCTGGAGGAGGAAATGGCAACCCACTCCAGTATTCCTACCTGGAAAAGTTTCGTGAATAGAGGAGCCTGGAGGGCTAGAGTCCGTGGGGTTGCAAAGAGTCAGACACGACTGAGCGACTGAACACATATTTCCAGGAGTATGTGCTTCAGCCCTCCTCCCTGTAGCTGAGCGGCCACACCCTCCGTGTGCCCCCAGCGTCCCTTTGTTTCTGTGCTGTTTGAGGGGTGGTGACTCCTCCTGACTCTACACATGATCAGCAAATAGGTGAGTTTAACATACAGGCCTTAAATGAGAGACACAGATATAAAGAACAGACTTATGGACACAGGCAGGGGGGGAGGAAGGCGAGGGTGAGAAGAACCGAGAGGGAAGCATGGAAACACACGTTAGCATGTGTGAAATAGACAGCCAACGGGAATTTGCCGAGTGACTCAGGGAACGCAAACCGGAGCTCTGTAACAACCCAGAGGGGTGGGGTGGCGAGGGAGGTGGGAGGGAGGGTCCGGAGGGAGGGGACACAGGCAACTGGTTCATGTTGATGTATGGCAGGAGTGAAGCCAATGTTATAAAGCAGTTATCCTTCGATTAAAGATTTTTTTTTTAAGTGAGTATGAGGGCCAAACAGGGAAGACCCATGAGCAAACATGTGATATAGAGTTGTTTATAGTTGTTTTGTGAAGGGTTTGTTTGTTTAATCATGATCTTTTAGCAAAATGTGCATAAGCGCTCTCAGAATACCGTGCCTGCTACTGGGTGGAAACTAAAGAAGCAGCTAAACGCGCAGAGGGGCGGAGGGACTCCTAGTGGGACTCCGGGCCGCTGCTCTCGGATCCCAGCCTGTCGGCAGCTCGGAGCGGAGCTTCGTTTTCCTACTCTGAATTTGCAGGACTCGGCTAGCTGGCCGCTGAGGCACCGTTAGTGTGCCTGCCCCCTCCAGATTTTGACCTGCTGATAATTCATGGATTTCTTGTCTTCCTCCTGGCCGGTGTGACATATGAACATATTCTCTCAAATACGAAAGCCACACAAAGGAAGAAATTTCAGAAGATTCCCACCAGAGACCTGGTGACGTTCTGCAGAAAGAATCTTTCTAAAGATCTCTCTCTATTTTGAAATCTGAGTCTCCAAGAAGGCAACTTACTCATGTCAAGGAAGGAATAGACATTAAAAACTCTTAAGTTCTTAACACAGATGTGTGTGTGTCTACATACATATGTGAGCACGTATTTCTGTATGTGTGTGTATATATAAACACATATTCACACATTTGTGTGTTTCTGTGTGCATAAACACACAGATACACCCACTTGTCTGTGTATATATACATACATATTTGCAAGTGAGAGCGGTTAGAGCAGTGACTGAAACACAGCACTGAATGGCTTAGGTGGTGTTGTATTATCGATTGGTGCCTCCCATACCAGCCAAGATCTGAGAAACCCCCGAGGGGAAGCCTGAAGAACTGGTTTGTTGTTCGTTTCTTGTTTCAGATGTACCATGAGTGTATCTTCTGGGCTTCCCAGCTGGCTCAGTGATAAAGAATCTGCCTGCCCATGCAGGAGGTGCTGGTTTGATTCTTGGGTCAGGAATATCCCCTGGAGGAGGAAACGGCAACTCATTCCAGTGTTGCCTGGAAAATCCCATGGACAGAGGAGCCTGGCGGGTCACAGTCCATGGGGTCACAAAGGGTGACTGGGCATGCACGAGTGTATCTTCAGAAAAATGTCAAATCACCACTGGGGCCCCAGCACTCCTTTGATCCTCCTGTTTTATGGCCAGACCCACAGAACGTCATCTCCTTTCTCACGAGGCTGATCACAGGTCAGGCAACAAGGGTACAAGTGTCCTCCACCCCCACTTCCCAGAGAAGCGCCCTGCTGGGTTCAGAACCACGGACAGTGTCGTGGAGGTGCCCGTCCCCTGCCACCCAACCAGCCTGGAGGTGCTGAGCAGTCCTGCGTCCACTTTAATCTTTGAAATACCCTCACCTCTTTGATCACGTGTGTTGTGTTTATTATCTTTTCGAAACTCTGTGGCTGTGGCTCCAACCCCCTGCTAGTTAAATGGCTCATGGTGAGGTAGGAAAACTAAGCGCCCAGAGAGCTCACTTCTTCGTTTGCTTGCTGTTAGGAGCATCTGTTTGTAAGTACAACTTATAAAGGACTTTAGGAAGAGAGAACAGAACTTATCAGATGGTCTCGCTTAATCAGTACACACACACTCATCTTAAAGTGAGGATTCCACATGACCCGGGGCTTTGGGGTCCGATGATACTTGATGGATCAAAAATAAGATAATGGTGCACACACAGCATAAGCAGTAAGCTTTGGTTTGGGGTTGTGTAGGTTTGTGTAGTGCCTCCGTGGCACGATATCCTTTGTAAGTGAACAAGTGACTGTTTGCCTGAAAGCGTTAGTCACTCAGTCGTGTCCGACTCTTAGCAGCCCCATGGACTATAGCCCACCAGGCTCCTCTGTCCATGGAATTCTCCAGGCAGGAATACTGGAGAGGATAGCCATTCCCTTCTCCAGGGGACCTTCCCGACCCAGGTCTCCTTTTCAGGCAGATTCTTTAACATCTGAGCCACCAGGAAAGCCACTGAGGCATAGTCAAAATAGCCAGTCATTATGAAAACACGTTCAGCTCAGTTCAGTCGCTCAGCCGTGTCCGACTCTTTGCGAACCCATAGACTGCAGCACGCCAGCTCCCTGTCCATCACCAACTCCCACAGTTTACTCAAACTCATGTCCATTGAGTTGGTGATGTCATCCAACCATCTCATCCTCTGTCATCCCCTTCTCCTCCCACCCTCAACCTTTCCCAGCATCAGGGTCTTTTCTAATGAGTCAGTTATTTGCATCAGGTGGCCAAAGTATTGGAGCTTCAGCTTCAGCATCAGTCCTCCCAATGAATATTCAGGATTGATTTCCTTTGGGATGGACTGGTTGGCTGTCTTTGCAGTCCAAGGGACTCTCAAGCATCATCTCCAACACCACATTTCAAAAGCATTAATTCTTCAGTGTGGTATTCTTTATAGCCCAGCTCTCACATCCATACATGACTACTAGAGAAACCATAGCCTTGACTAGAAGAACACACATTAAAAACAGGGGAAAATTCCTCCTGCCCTAACAAAAGGAACCTTGCCCCTGAGTGAACCAAACTGAATATTCCAAGAATGCCATATGTCCAGGATTCCTCGACTTTAGTCAACAGCAGTGTGAAAGAACAGCTTGTTTAATGGAACCGATGATTTAATACGCAGTGATACAGTTCACTCGGATGCCCTGTTCTCTCAGCATCCTCTGCTCAAAAGGGCTTTAGCCATCTCATCTATTCCCCTTCTTGCAAAAATGGAGAAATAAAAGCTTAAACGTTGCGTGACTAGTATAGTGTGAGATTCCCATCTCCAGTGACTTGTCCCATCTGCCATGGGGAAAATGAGAAATTCTTGGTTTAGACATTTCTGTTCGTGAGGTTTAAATTTTAGGTAGCGGTAAAAATACCAGGCAAAAATGTGATATTCAAGTGATCTGGCTGGAAGTAGGAAGTTTAATCAGTATTTGGTTTCTTTCAAGGTGGCCTCATATGTGAGATATTGTTAGGAAAGATGGTTTAATAAGGAAAACACAAGGGAAGTGGTTGAGTTCGGACAAAGACTCTATCCCGGCACACAGTGGCGTGGGTAGCCATCGCGGACGCTCCTGTACTTTCTTAACATTTGCTACGATGTTCTGGCAGCCACTTGGCATGTTATCATCCACTTTTACTGACTGCACTGTGACCCTGCCCATGGGGACCGAGGCTGGACTCTGAAGCAAGCATCTGGAGTCTAAGGGACCAGGTCACAGCGTGGAAGCCAATTAAACAGAAATTTGGTTAGCCCAGCCAGGAAGGTGTCTGGCAAGGAGCCAAATCATCTCCCAAGAGGAGAAACAGACCCTGAAGCGAGTCATCACAGGAGTATAAACAAAGATAAACTCTGGTGACCCCCTCCGCAACTTTCCTTTTCAGCACAGATCATTTTACCCCCTATCAGTGGAATGTTAATGACTCGCAGGCACCCACGAGGTACCGTTGCAACAACCAACATTGCTGCTACCGGCCACTTGACATGCATGCTGGCCCTTCTCATTTTCACTGGCTCTTTCTTAGTCCTCAGTTGGAGATATTTGCATTCCTACCCAGAGAGAGAAGCTAGAGGAAAATCTTTGTCCTTGGTCCCTTTCTTTGGCAACATGGTTTCTTTGTATAAGCGCAGTTGTGCTCTGCAAAGTTAATTAGGAGATAAAAACACGAATGTGTCTTTAGCACCAAGGTAAGGCAAGCACCATACTTACATGTGACTTGCATTATCCCCCCAACCTCCCCTCAAAGCTCATAAAGTCGATCTTCCTGTTGTACCCATTTTGCAGGTGAGAAAACTGAGGCTCAGAGAGATTAGTTTGTCAAAGACACAGCAGAGACAGGATTTGAATTTGGGCAGCCTGATACCTCAGTCTCTTTCCTTCTGCCTCCCTCCAGAGTGATTTTACAAGGACTAGAGAGAAAGCAACTCAGGTAAAGACAACCAGGACACCAAAAGAGTGTCTAACAGGCTTTTTAATGGCGAAGCGCTCCCGGGCAGGGTTCCTGAACCCAAACAAGGCAGGTAGAGGAAGTCCATGGTCCCAGGGACCATGTTGGGGGTGGTTTTTATACGTTCATTGCAAGGGATGGTCAGGCTAGATGCACGGGGGTTCGGATAGGTCGCCAGGCCGAGGCGTCGCGGGCTGACAGGTTCTTCTACGTGGCTGGGGTGGGGCGGCTTTAGCTGGTGAAGTATGCTGTCATTGGTCCCCGGGATCTGGGAGGCTCCTTCCATTGGGGACTTCCCCCGCCGGCAGGAGGGAGAGGAGGGAGAGGAGGGGCAGCCCATCATGGCCCCCAGGGTCCAGCCTTACAGCAACCTAGAGCCAGCTCAGGTTTTAAGGTGATGGCGGTTTTCCCAGAGCATCATTTTTCTTACTATTAATTTCCATCAAAGGTGAATTAATTTTCAAAAATTACTTTGGCCTTCTAACCTGAAACTGTGTCCTAGATAGGCTTGCAGGAGGGTCTGTATTGATGATGCAGACAAACTGCTCAGGGATAGAATCAGAACCCCCATGAGCTGCTGATCTTAGAGACTTGGAGCAGAGTGGCTTAGAAAAGATCTAAGGAGAATCGTAATCGCCCGATTTTGGAGACGAGACCATTTATGGGAAATTGTAGTTCAAGGCCCTCCTTGGAAGAAGCAGCCACTCTTATTTGCAGAAAAAGTGTTTGGCATCATCCCTGGCATGCAGTCAGTGCTTAATAAGTAGTTACTATTTTAATTGCAGGCTTCCCTGGTGGCTCAGATGGGAAAGAATCTGCCTTAAATCTGGGAGACTTGGGTTTGATCCCTGGGTCAGAAAGATCCCCTGAAGAAGGGAATGGCAGGTGGCACAGTAGTGAAAAGAACCCGCCTGCCAGTGCAGGAGATGCAAGAGCTGCGGGTTCGATCCTGGGTCGGGAAGATTCCCTGGAGGAGGAAATGGCAACCTACTCCAGTATCCTTGCCTGGAGAATCCCATGGAGAGAGGAGCCTGGCGAGGTACAGTCCAGGGGGTCACAAAGAGCTGGACGTGACTGAGCACAGATTTTAATTACTGAGCTGTATTGTAGTGATTCAGAAAAGGCAATGGCACCCCACTCCAGTACTCTTGCCTGGAAAAATCCCATGGACGGAGGAGCCTGGAAGGCTGTCGTCCCTGGGGTCACTGAGGGTCGGACACGACTGAGCGACTTCACTTTCACTTTCCTGTATTGGAGAAGGAAATGGCAACCCACTCCAGTGTTCTTGCCTGGAGAATCCCGGGGACAGGGCAGCCTGGTGGACTGCTGTCTATGGGTTCGCACAGAGTCAGACACGACAGAAGTGACTTAGCAGCAGCAGTATTGTAGTGATTCTTGAACAGTTGGTGTTTAAATAAAACATAGCTGTTATTCTTGTAACTAAAGACACCAGTGCAGAAAACTTCAGAACCTGTTTCGTGTCGCATCCTGTCCAGCAGGTGGGCTGGGAGGACTGACTATGTTCTACTGAGGGCTTCGTCCCAGTTCCGCTTTACCTTCCTGCCCTTTTCTCTTGCCCTCTCACTTTCACCCTTGTTCGTAGAGCACTTTGCATCGTCTTTGGAGAAAGCTACAGTGTGCATGAATTTAAAAGGTAGATACCAGAACTTGCTGTTTCTCAACTTTGCAAACATAAAAGTAAAACCATATGGATGAGAACCTGGTCCCTGACTATTATAATTTCAGGTTCCTCTATAAGGACAGTTGAATTCGAATCAGGGGGGTCAGAAATTGAAATGAGATTTATCAACAGCCACTGAAAAATCTGAGGAACTGTGGCCAAAACAACTTAAAGTGTATCTGCTAAAATGGATGGCTTTCCCCTTGTGTTCTGACGATTGAAACCAAAAGGCTTTGTGTGTTGTGCTCAAGAGTGCTCCGGGGTAAGGATTAAGTGTGTGTGCTTTAAAGCTGCTTTTTAAGTCAGCAGATGCCACTTAGATTAAGGCTGCAGCCCTTTTATTTTATTTTATTTTTTTAAGAAAAGGGGGGAAAAAAGAAGAAAACATGCCTGAATCCCCCAGGGAAGTCTGTATTCCATAGCAAACAAACCCCCTGCCAGAAGCTACCCTTACACGCACAAGGCTTCAGTCTCAGGGTCTGAGCCAGCTGCAAATGTCATTCGTGCTTTTCCAAGTCAGACGAGCCCAGAGGTTGTGGTCTTGGCTGCACCAAGGGCTGAGCTCTGGGAAAACAAAGCGCCAGATCAAAGCAGCAGGGACGGGCCCCCTCGGCCACTCGCTGGGAGGGCCGTGTGTTGATGGAGGAGTCAAGTCAGGGGAGCTCCCAAGAGTCCAGGCAAGGTAATCAGCACTTATTAAGTGCCACTGTGTACCGCGCTGCTTCACAGAAGACTGATGGGGCTATAGAAGGTTCAGAAGTGGTCCCCTCTCTTGCAGAGCTTACTGAGCTTGCGAATTTGGGAGAGACAAGCAGGGTGGCTTGAGTGGAAGTTCTTTAAAAAGAATAATGAAGCAAGGACCCCCCCTGCCAGGTGGTGGTCGTACTGCTGTTTTTGTTAGGATTACTAGGGTGATAGCAGCCGTGAAATTAAAAGATAGATGCTTGCTCCTTGGAAGAAAAGCTGTGACAAAACTACACAGCGTTTTAAAAAGCAGAAACATCACTTTGCCAACAAAGGTCCGTCTAGTCAAAGCTATGGTTTTTCCAGTAGTCATGTACGGATGTGAGAGTTGGACCATGAAAAAGGCTGAGCACTGAAGAATTGATGCTTTTGAACTGTGGTGCAGGAGAAGACTCTTTAGAGTCGCTTGGCCTGCAAGGAGATCCAACCAGTCCATCCTAAAGGAAATCAATGCTGAATATCCCTTGGAAGGACTGACGCTGAAGCTGAAGCTCCAATACTTGGGACGCCTGATGGGAAGAACTGACTTATTGGAAAAGACCCTGATGCTGGGAAAGCCTGAAGGCAGGAGGAGAAGGGGGTGACAGAGGATGAGATGGTTGGATGGCATCACCGACTCAATGCACATGAGTTTGAGCAAACTCTGGGAAACAGTGAAGGGCAGGGAAGCCTGGTGTGCTGCAGTCCATGGGGTCGCAAAAGAGTCGGACCCGACTGAGTGACTGACTGGAGAACAACAAACTGCAAGCGGCTGCTGTCTGATGGAGGGCAGCTGGGCCGCTCAAGCCCCTCGTGCCCCAGCAGCCAGCCCCTGGTGGCCTGGGCACAGCGTACAGCCTGCCCCCCACCTGCTTCCTAGGAAACGGCATGGACCTCAGAAGGCACAGGCAGACACGTCTGAGTTTCTGTTCGGAGTCTGTTTTCTTATCTCTCGTTCAGCGCTCAGTTAGAGATGAAGCTCCGTCACCTAAACGTCACACCGCCTCTCTTCTCATCCAAGGCGAGAGTCAGCCAGTTTAGGGGGCAGCTGGGGGCATCTTCTGTGTCCCCTCCAGGACCGTGAGCATTCTCCCACCCCCGCAGCCCCGGAAACCCCGCGCTCGTCCCCCGGGGCCCCGCGCTCGTCCCCCGCGGCCCCGCACTC
>SJYF01000013.1:853197-865165 GCA_006410515.1 Procapra przewalskii | reverse complement strand
GCAGTCCAAGGGACTCTCAAGAGTCTTCTCCAACACCACAGTTCAAAAGCATCAATTCTTCAGTGCTCAGCCTTCTTCACAGTCCAACTCTCACATCCATACGTGACCACTGGAGAAGCCATAGCCTTGACTAGACGGACCTTTGTTGACAAAGTGATGTCTCTGCTTTTTAATACGGAGGGACCACAAAACCCAAGAACAGAAAATGAAATATGCCTGTGCCTCATGTGGTCAAGAACTAGAAAGTCAAAACCTAAAGCTACTTTTTCTGAGTCAGTAAGTGCCTGTTTGCTCTTGTTACAGCTTCTCTTGTGTTTTCTCATTCCACCTCTTTCACTTACCACCTTCCTGCACTTAGTCAACGCATCACATCCACCCCCTACACACACACGCACACGCACGCACACACGCACACACGTGCGCGTGAGGCTTCCCAGCTTTCAAGGTGATTGATGCTCAGCTGTGCTCTGTTTCCCACAGCTAACTGACGCCATCAAGCTCTGTCCATTAAAACTCTGGAGCAGATGTGGTTGGCTTAGCCTGGCATATGGGCGGGCCCCTTCTAGGCTAGTGCCTACTGATGGTGGGAGGGACATGTTTTGAACTATGGAAAGTCCTTCAGGAGCTGCGAGAAGGTCAAGTTCTCTTGAATACAATACTAGAATACAATAATATTTAATACTTGGTTCATGATTAAGATGCCTATCTTGTGTGTATTTTTAGCGTCTCTGAAATTGGCATGTGTCTCTCGCTCACTATTCCCAGGCAGCAGTCACGGGGTATTCGTCAGTACCTGGTGGCGGTACTAGTTGCTGAGTCATGTCCAACTTTTTGCAGTTCTGTGGACTGTAGCCCACCAGGCTCCTCTGTCCTTGGAATTCTCTAGGCAAGAATGCTGGAGTGGGTTGCCATTCCCTTCTCCATGGGATCTTCCCAACCCAGGGATTAAACCCAGGTCTCCCACATTGCAGGCAGATTCTTTGCCATCTGAGCCACCAGGGAAGCCTCTTGTCAGTACCTACAGGTGCGTAAATGGCAAACATGCCAGCCTCAAAATGGGCATCGAGAGTTTCAACTACTTGGAGAAGCCTTGAAAACACAGTAAAGCATTATTCACCGTTGACTTTGAACTCCTAGGAACCAAAAGGTGGGGTGGGGGGGGGGTGAATCTGATGTCTTAGGGAATTAGTCCCAGAGCAGAAGTTTTGAGAGCAGGCTCTAGATATTCAGAGAGTCAGCTGCAGGGCTGGTACTAATACTTGCTAACTTTTATGGAGTCTTCTTTAAAACGCTGCGTTACCAGTGCGCCCAAAGGCTCAGCGTCGTTAGGTTGGAAGTTGGACACCTTCAACCAAAATGCATTTTAAAATGGACAGTGTTTTGTGGTAAAGTGCAGAAGTTGACTCTCAAAAGAGTGATTTCCAAGACACAGAGTCCCTATGTGAAGACATTTTAAGAACATTTTAACCAGTCACTTTTTTCTGTTATGTGTATCCACGTATCACTATATGACAGTCTGTCTAATTAGGATTAAAAGAGGTATTTTTGTAAGTGGAAAAGAATTTCAGTGATAAAGCACTGAGTCAGAGTTCAACTGACAACTTAAAAATTGTCACATGAAACAGTGGTGCATCTTACCATTGACAGTGTCTCAGAGCCCATGAGATGCAACAGCGTCATCCCCTGGCAGCTCAGACAGCAAAGGATCTGCCTGCAATGCAGGAGACCCAGGTTCAATCCCCGGGTTGGGACGGTCCTCTGGAGAAGGAAATGGTCACGACTCTAGTGTTCTTGCATGGAGAATTTCACAGACAGAGAAGCCTGGCGGGCTACAGTCCATGGAGGTGCAAAGTGTCGGACACGACTGAAGTGACTCCGCACGCGTTGCAGGCATCAAGAGTAGAGGCTGCAGAACTGGAAAGAGCAGACACGTCGGGCTGAGGTCTGGTTTGGTGGGGAGGAACGACGGGCGCTTGTCTAGATTTGCACAGTAAGCATGTCTGTCTATAAATTGTTTGTGACAGGTCTCTAGATAGAGCAACATTCCTTTTAAGAATTAACTCATACTTGACATAAGAATGCCGAGACTTCAGCCATTCATGTGTCAGAGGAAGAATATGAGGCATGATGGGTGTGATTATGAGATGAGAGGGCCAGGGACAGGCCCTTGGAGCTGGGCACCAGGGAGGACTCCCATTTGGAGAGGAAGCCAGGGACTTGACCCCATAGGACCCGATAGGTCCTCGGAAGGAGCCTCAATGTTGTGCTTTTTGATTTATTTATTTGGCTGCACCGGCTCTCAGTTGCAGCACATGGACTCTGCTGTCTTCACTGTGGCACGCACAATCTTTTATTCATGGCATGTGGGATCTAGTTCCCTGAACAGGGATCGAACTCAGGGCCCCCTGCACTGGGAGCCTGAAGTCTTAGCCCCTGGACCACCAGGGTCGTCCCTTGGACGTTGCTTTGTGTACAGTGGGATGTCACTGGGGGAGTGTGAGCAGAGGAGCCATTGACATTTTTTATAAGATTATGTTACTAGAAAAACAGTCTCATATGTGGAGTAAGGAAAGAAAGCAGAGAGATGGGAGGCTGATAAGAGTCGGGAGCTAAAGACAAGGGGAGGGTTAAAGAAGAGATGAAGAAATACAGTTAAGCCCTAATAAATAGGCCACCATACTGCCTCCATCAGAGCTCCTGCACACAGCCAGCAGGCCCAGTGGCCCAGCCCTGGCTGTTATCCCCCTGGCAGGGAGACTCGGTGGTCGTCACTCTGTGAGACAAGAGCCACTGCTCCCAAGTTCCCCTGTTGCTCGCGGTCAGATAAGAGGGTGTTTCCAGGCTGGCCTTCCGGTGTTAGAAGCCGGTGGGCTCGTGGTGACCAGCACAGCCTGAACCCCCAGCCTCTCTGTGGCCTGACATCTGGGTTCACGTGTTCTCCTGGTTGGCTTCCAGTTCTGGCACCGAAACCTGAGCAGTCACTCCCTTCCCCAGCCTTAGACAATCGCCATTCCATCCCTTTTTGTTTGTTTGCTTTTTATGATGACTCAGATTTGCTTTATGAGATACATCCTTTTTGCTATTTCCAAGTAGTACCTCAAAGAGTTGGACCAAGTTGGGGGAGAGGCTGGTTGATTTCTCTTTATCAGTTGTCAAAAGTTATGCCCTTGAGGGTTGACATATGGAGGAAGCTTGTCATTAGGTTGGAGATGCGAAGCTTCCAACTAAGATGCTTTTGTTATGCATCATAATTGTGCTTCCTCAGAATTGTTATCCTAAAGATAAGTTTGTAATTAATTCCAAAGCCAGGTTTAACCAGGAAACATACTGTGCCATAAGATAGCAAGTAATTTTAAAAATATTAGTCATGATCTTTATAGTAAGAAAACAAAACAAAATTGCTTTGGAAGCTGCCTTAACCACACTACAAGCAAACCACAGCAAAGTTCAGTTAATAAAGTTTTTATATTCATGTCCTCAACCACAAACAGGAATGGAATGCAATTTGCAGCTAACAAACTATTGCATCGCTTTGAAAACACGTTGGGTCACTGAAACAATTATTCCATTTCTCACCCAGCTCATTAATGATGACATTCCATAAATCAGCCCTATCTAAAATACTTTCAGAACAAATAAACCATCTGGATTTCAGGAAGGTCATTAGAAAGCACACATGGAATAATTGTTTCCTAATTCCCTCCTGTATGATTCTGGCCTGTTTCCATGAGGCTCTGAGGTTCCTCTTTGGTGTGGTATGTTCTGCAAACTTAAGAAATGCGCTCGATTCCAAATGTATCCAAAATGCTCAAGCTTTTACTGTGTGTCCATGAAGGATTCTGATTAAGGACCAAATTCTCTGTTATTTTTCCCTTTCTTTCCCCTTGCATTAATTCCATTCAGAATAAAAATGTTAGCATTTTCTTAGTATTTGTCATGCATCATTGAATGTACATCGGGATAAAATTGCCAGAATTTTCCTTTATGTATTAAACAGTAGCCAGTAATAATTTATAGGAAGTGTCATGAAAGGTATTTTTTACTATCCAGTAAAACATGCATATAATTTTTTATTCATATTTGCATCTTTGCATTGATAACCTTTCAGTTAGCCTTTGATTTTGACTGTTAAGCAGTGCCCAGGAAGGAGCTATCAAAGTTGATAAATATGGAAATAACGTGACAGTCACCAGCCACTGTGGTCAGTTTCTCAGAGTCTGTTTCATTGAGGATACAGGACAGTCTGGGATCCACAGAAGCGCTGCCTCCCACCTTTGGTTGTTTGGAATAACCATGACCTAGAAGCTTACTTCTGCTGGTTCCTGGAGCCAGCGTGACTGAACGGAAACACTGGTGTTTAGAGAAGACAGGGAAATGGGGATGGGGACCTCCTGACGGGCCCCAGCAGCCAGTGTCCGTATCTAGCTGCATCTGATGAAAAACGGATCTCACCTATTGGCCTTTTGTATACATTATGTGACTTTGTGGTTCATTATTTATACTATTAACCTAACTTTATGCCTGCCCTGTGCTGTTTTACATAAGTTAACAATTCTTGCCTTCGTAATAATACTGAGGCAAGCTTCAGATTGCCTTTTCACAAAACAGAAAACCGAAGCCTGGAGAGGAGAGCAAGTCAGTAACTCGCAAGGTCACACAGATAGCCTGTGGATGGGCTGAAATTCTAAGTCTGGTCTGACACCAAAGTCCAAATGCTTAATCTGTGCTAGACTGTCTTCCTTAGTCCAGAGAAATGCAAACTGCCGTAACACATAGCTTGTAGGTTCTTCTGAAAAATAAGGAGATAGGGAAAGATGTAAAGGGCTCTGATTAGGTATGTATTTACTGCTGATGGCATAGGAAATGCTGGCTGTGTGCACTGTGAGATTGTTGAGAAATGCGTTCTGTTCCTCTGGGTTTGCGGCAGATCCTGACGTACAGAGTGTGGTTAACGGGGCTCGTGGGTGGTAAAGGGGCTAGGTCTGAGCAGGACCCCAGAGGCAGCAGCCTGGCCTTGCCAAGGTTCTCTGTGACCAATGATGGGAGATGAGGCTGGAAAAGGAGAACGAAGTTGGAATGTGAGGATTGTCAGAAGCCAGGGAGAGGGTTATGGATCCACGAGGGGAGGACATGAGACAGAAAGGATCACTGGAGGATTTGGGCATAGGCTTGGCATGGGAAGGGTGGCAGTATTGCCATGGCCACGGTGAGACTGAAGACCTGGGAAGCTGGAGTTGGAAACATCAGCTCAGAGCTTCTTTGCCATTATCTGGGTGAAGGTGGATGTGACTCAGATGCAAGCGACGGGAGCTGTAGAAATGGAGACAGGGTGAGTGGGAGCCCAGTGTCCTTATGAAAACCTATAGGACCTCGATGTCTGGGGAAGGGGAATGAACAGGAGAGTGAACGCCAAGACGGTTTAGAGAAGTGAGGTGGGAGATTCCAGAGACGGTGTGGGTTTTGGAAAGAAGATGGCGTGCTTGGCTATTTCAGACATTCATGAGAGATCTTGTGAAGTTTTCCCAGGGTCTTTGGAAACTGACTCAAGCTGGAAGGAGAGGTTGGGCGGATGTCAGGGTCGTAAGTTACATTGAAGGTCATGAGGAAGGCTGAGTGTGAAGCTGAATAAAAAAGCACAAAGCGGCCAGACAGCCCTTGAGTTACAGAAACCTTGGCTAAAGAGATTGGAAGGAGAGGAAGACCCGGCACAGTTTTATTGTTGTTCAGTCGCTTAGTCGTGTCCGACTCGTTTCGACCTCATGGACTGTAGCCCTCCAGGCTCCTCTGTCTGTGGGATTTCCCAGGCAAGCATACTGGAGAGGGTAGCCATTTCCTTCTCCAGGGGATCTTCCCGACCCAGGGGTCGGAGCCGCGTCTCCCCGATTGGCAGGAGGATTCTTCACCACTGAGTCACCTTGAAGCCGCGGGAGAGAGGCCGGCGTCTTTTTCTGGGGAACGGAACAGTCACTTTACAGGAAGGAAGGATTTGGGTTGACCCGTGAGTGATCTCCGTGAGATTTCAGCTCATGCTGGCTGCTTTCACCTGCCTCTTCAGGATGGGCTCTCCGTCTTTGAGCTCCTGCTCTCTGCACGGGGATCTGGCCTGTGTGGACCATGTCAGCAAGGCCCCCACGTCCGCTGGCTTCCAGGTGGGGGTGACCAGCAGGGACCCCCAGGAGCAGATTCGAGGCAGGAGGAAGAGCCCCAGGCGGGGGCGTGGGTTTGTCCGGCTTCCTCCTGCACAGCTGCCTCTGGCTGGCTCTGCCCTTGGCTGCAGGTCTCTGCTCCGCTTCACCTGATCTGCTCCACGGTTCCTCCCTTGGGACTCAGTCACTCCCTCCTTTCAACCTTTCAGGGAATGAGGGGGTGTGTTAGTTTCCGGGGGCTTCCATAACAAATCATCACACGCTAACTGGTTTAAAGCAACAGACATCGATTCTCTTCAGTTCAGAAGTCTGAAATCAGGGTTGGTTCCTCCTGCAGGTCCCGAAGGAGAATATCCCATGCTTTCTCGTAGCTTCTAACAATCCTTCCTACTCCTTGCTTTAAAGGCACATCACTCCAGTCTCTGCTTTCATCTTAAACGCTTGTCTTCTCTGCGTCTCTTACGTGAACTTTTCTGCTTTTCTCTCTCACATGGATGGTCCTATTGGATTGAGGTCCTGACCTAGTCTAGTATGAATTCATTTGGGTCCTTTGCAGATTCCCAAATGGCATCACATGCTAGACAGACACGAGTTTTCAGGGGAGGGGAGATGGTACCTGATCCACCGCAGGCAGCAGCTCCTCTGTGGCCAAGTTCAGGTGAGCAGAACGCGCTGGCCCTGGGCCCTTGCACCCTGCCCACACATTTGTCCTTTAGCTCCTTCATAAACAATCCCTCAGTTCAGTTCAGTTCAGTTCAGTCAGTCGTGTCTGACTCTTTGCGACCCCATGAATTGCAGCACGCCAGGGCCGTGTTGGATCAGCACCATCTCAACTCATGGAGAGTTCACTTAAAGTCACATCCATCGAGTCAGTGATGCCATCCAGCCATCTCATCCTTGCTCATCCCCTTCTCCTCCTGCCCCCAATCCCTCCCAGCATCAGAGTCTTTTCCAGTGAGTCAACTCTTCACATGAGGTAGCCAAAGTACTGGTGTTTCAGCTTTAGCATCATTCCTTCCAAAGAAATCCCAGGGCTGATCTCCTTCAGAATGGACTGGTTGGATCCCCTTGCAGTCCAAGGGACTCTCAGGAGTCTTCTCCAACACGACAGTTCATCAGCATCAATTCTTCGACATTCAGCCTTCTTCACAGTCCAACTCTCACATCCCTACATGACCACTGGAAAAACCATAGCCTTGACTAGACAGACCTTTGTTGGTAAAGTAATGTCTCTGCTTAGATTACCCTAATTTCAGTGTGACTTCTGTTTCCAGTTGGGACTCAGTGAACATCTCCTTTGTAAATTTCTTACCTCTTGTAAAAATCTGTATCAGAACTAACTCCTCATAGCTACCCCTTTGGCCTCAACTGCCAGGAAATTAGCCCTAAAACATAGCATTCAACCATAGAAACTCTCTTGAGCCTATATTCTGCTGCATCTATCTTTTGAACGACTGCCATTTTGTTCTCATTTTAAAATGTCTTTATAAATTATTTGACAAGATAAGAAATTGTGTAATTTAGGAAGAAGAATGCTGGTTCTCTCAGTCTCTTTCCCCTGCCAAATTGCTTACAATTTAAAGCTCATCCTCATAGGAATCAATTTGAGCATCTATTTTTCACATTTTTGGAGATATATATTTGTCTAATCTAAAGCATTATGTTAGGACATATGTATACCTATGGCTGATTCATGTTGAAGTACGGCAGAAACCAACACAATATTGTAAAGCAATTATCTTTCAATTAAAAATAAATAATTTTTTTTTAAAAAAGACACAGCCTTTTAGGAAAAGAACAATAAAGCATTTGTGTTTTGAATGCACACTGGTGGATCATGCTTTATTGAACATCGAAAAGAGTGTTAAGTAGATCTTCCTGTGTATGTCACTCTGAGTTCGTGTGTAACTGTGAGAAGCCAGCTTTATCGTGGTGGGCGTTTCGAAGCATAGTTAGCACAGCCTACAGCCTGGGTCCCGGTGACGGCAGCTCCCGCCCTGCTGGGCCACCTCTTGGTCGCATGTTTAGTTTGGAGGTGTGATCGTGCGCGCCTTTGGAAAATGTAGAGGACCTAACATCCAAATCACTGTTTTCAGCTCTTAACAGTCTGAACGTGGCCCAAAGTTCCATCCTTCTGCATTTCACCTTCCACTCCCCTAGGGTACTTTCAACTACGATTAAGATAGCTGGCATTTCTCATAAACTTTTAGACCTGGAAGGATGCGTCAAAGCCACATAACCCACTTAGCTTAGCTCCCTCATTTTGTGGTGAGAAATTGAAGGCCCAGGGAGGGGGAGTCGGCCACCTGGAGCCCTGTGATGCCTTCCTGATACAGTAGAGATGGTGCTCCCATGGCAGAGTCCACGCCACCATGATTTGCTCCACGTGACCTTGAACAGGGTCACAGCAGCACAGCGAGCACGTGCTGTGGAAGTTTGACTGGGGTCAGGGGGTGTCACTGCCCATTTGGCTTGAAGAGCCAGCGCTGCGTCAAAGAGGAGGAAATGGAGATAAATCTTGACGTGTGCACAGAGGTTAGCTAAGATCCAGCTCGCATGGGGAAGGCAGAAAGACAGTGTCCATTCTAGCAAGTTACCATCTGAGTGTATTTGCCACGGAGCCTGCCTAGCCCTGAAACACAAGATGTAAAATGCAATTGTCTAATACATCTAAAGCACACCCAATGTAGTATGCTGGTCAGTTTAATTCAGGCACCGGCTCTTTATTTAAACAAGGAATTAACCCAGAATCCTCAATCAAAAAAACTGTACTTGGGCTAAGAAAGGAAAAGGTTAGACATTCTAGAATCAGATACCACTGCTAATAGTGAACCTTTAGTGATGAGAATACTTCTGAGTGGAAGAAAGCTAGACTAAAATCTCAAGGAAACATGTTTTAAGGTAAGATTTAATTTTTTAAAAACAACTTTCTTGTGGTTATTTCAGAGATAAGTAAAAATCTGTAAAACACAAGGAATTGTCAACAATGATTGTACTGAGACTGCATGCATGTATAATGAGTCATCAAAACTCAGTGATTTTTGCTAATTTTTTCCCAATCTTGAGATTCTGTTCATTCAATCAGTGAGTCAGCTGGGCAACATACATTAGCACGACTTTCTGCCAGATCTGGGGAGAATCACAAGAATGAACAAAATAAGCTGCTTTCTAGGAGTCACGGTCTGGGTAGAAAGACAAACGTGTGAGAAGTGAGAGAGGAAGGAGGAGACAGGATGTTTTAGGGAAGGGATCTTCTGAGATGGACATTTGATGAGACTGGGTCATGGTGGGGAATGATCGAAAACGTAAGGTATGTGGCCGCCTGTGCTTTGCAAAGGACTGAGCTAGACTTGTAGACAGCGGGAGCCAAGAGACAATATTACATAGGTTCAGTTCAGCTCAGTCGCTCAGTCGGATCCAACTCTTTGAGACCCCCATGAACTGCAGCACACCAGGCCTCCCTGTCCATCGCCAACTCCTGGAGTTTACTCAGACTCATATCCATTGAGTCAGTGATACCATCTAGCCATCTCATCCTCTGTTGTCCCCTTCTCCTCCCTTCTTCAACCTTTCCCAGCATCAAGGTCTTTTCCAATGAGTCAGTTCTTTGTACCAGATGGTCAAAGTATTGGAGATTCAGCATATTACTTAGGATATTAGGTGTATATTTCAATATTTGCACTTGATGGAATTAGGGGTAGATTGGAGGCAGGAAGATGAATTTAACAGGCTATAAAGATGATAAGGCTAAGAGATTTTAAGGTCTGAACTAAGATAGTCTGATAGTCTGGGTCAAGTTTAGAGAAAGAGAGGTGGGGCCCCAGAGTATTTTCAAGGGTCTGTCCTGGGACTAGGAAGGTTGTGTAACAGTAAGATTAGGAACTCTGGCTTTTGAGCTGATCTAGGTACAGATTCCAGCCCTGTCCGTAGGGGTCACGTGACCCAGTAAGCTGCTTAATCTCTCTGGACCCTTAGATGGTAGTGACAGTGCCTTGGTGGCACAATAGTACGGAGCATTCAGCTCATGGTATGAACTCCTACGATAGCTGCTGTTGCTGCTCTTAAGACCCAGACGCCCTGAGGTCTGGCGGGTTTATCGCTACCAAATCACTTTCCCTGCAGCTGACACCAACGGTAAGTCAAGAGTACTTGATTTCCGTAGGAGTCATGCCCTTCGCTCACTCGTGGGTGTCAGCTGTACCCCAGGCATGGCACAGCTGGCTGGGCCATCTGCCCACCACAGGCTGGCCCCTGCAGGGAAGAGGCACAGACCCATCCCCAAGGAGAGCACTTATCTTGCTGACAGCAAAACAGAAGCCTGTCCTCCCTTATGAGAGGGTGGCCTTTTCTCTGCTTATATTTGCAGATTGCCGTTGGTTCTGTGTTCCTTTTGGAGCTGGTTTATCATTCACTGGTGACATAGAACGTTGTGCATCCTTTGATGGGGGAGACCGTACAAGATTGGAAGGGCTTCAGCAGTCCGCCTCCTCGCTAGTGAGTTATGACTGTTTGATTTCAGCAACCTAGCAACAGATCACCGCCACAAAGCCCGGCGTCCCTGTGGCTCATTTCTGCAATGGAATTTATGGCCGCCTATCTTTTTTTCTTTTCTTTTTTCCCAAGGAAATTGGATCCACAAAACCAAGGTCATGTAAGCTTGGGAATTCCAAGGGCCCAGAGTTGGGCTCAAGTTCATCAGGCAAGTGTTCAGAACTGCCCTCTGGCTCACCTTTGTTTAGATAAATAATTGAAAGTGTGCCATTTACAAGGCTCGGGCCTCAGAGGCACACAAAGGAATCTGGCTGAAGGCTCCTTAATTGAAAGCAGGAGATAACCAGCAACACAGCCTGTTCTTCCCTTGGGATGTTAACATGGGGAGAACTTATTTTCTTTGGAATCTGTATTCTCTGGTTGCCCAAATCAGGATGACACACACATGACTCTCACCTCACAAAAAAAAGGCAAAACTTGTCCCGTATCCTGCCCAGGGTTTGTTAGAATTTTCAGGTGAGGATATAGTACAATCGATGAGTGCCATTGACACGCAAGGCCTGGACTCAGCGTTCAGGGCCTTGCCCCAAGGAGCTCCCGTCTGGATGGAAACAGAAGACATGTTCAGATTTCAAGGCCTTAGATCCCTGGTTCTCAATCCTGGCTGATGTTTCAAAATGCTGATTCCCTGACTCCAACCTCAGAGATGTAATTGGAGATTGAGCCTGGGCATAAGTATTTTTTCATCTTTTTTTTTGGTTTTGTTTTTCAGAAACAGTTCTCTAAGGGATTCTAGCATGCAGCCAGGACTGAGAGCCACTCTTGGGTTGGTTTGGTTTGGTCTTTTTGATAGTGGGAATGTGGGTTTTCAGAGGACCTGGAAATCCCTTCATGGTGGGTAGAAATTCAGAGAAGGCTTCTCAGAGGAGGAGGAGAAAGTTGAGTTGGCATGGGTAAGATGATCAGGGGTCAAGCAGGGGAGGGCTTGTCAACTTCAGTTCAGCAAGGAAAGATTTCAGGGGTTTCCTGCATGCTCAGTGGGTTTTCTAGCAACTCAGCTCTCTCACTTTCAATCCAGCTCTCACTCTGTGTTGCTAACCACCCACCATCCTGGCCTCTGTCTTCAAAGGATAAATTGGCTCTGTCTACTTTTGTCCCTTATGGCAGAAAGTGAAGAAGAACCAAAGAGTCTCTTGATGAAAGTGAAAGTGGAGAGTGAAAAGTTGGCTTAAAACTCAACATTCAGAAAACTAAGATCATGGCATCTGGTCCCATCACTTCATGGCAAATAGATGGGGAAACAGTGGAAACAGTGACAGACTTTATTTTGG
>SJYF01000013.1:829379-842170 GCA_006410515.1 Procapra przewalskii | reverse complement strand
GGTGGGAAATGCCTCCTTCATTCTGGGTGGTTATATGCCTAGCTATAATTTGGGCTTTTGTAACAACAGGGGAAAAAGAGAGAAAATAGATAAGGAGGAACAGTTAACTGTCTCTGCCTCAGTAATGACATTCTGAAAATGCAGGGGTTGTGGGTAAGACAGTGCTTTTACTAGGGGAAAAAAATAAAGGCAATATTTAGAAACAAGCTTATGGGTTATTTGCCTTTGGGCTCTGGCTCCATCCAGGTTTCTGTTCTATTCCACATTAACAGTGAGAAGTTAATTTTTTTTTCTTCATTTGAAAATATAACTGTTGTTGTTATGAAAAGTAACACCTGATAATTATGGACAACTTAGAAAATACAAGCAAGCAAAATGAAGGCAAGGAAGATGCCTGCAGGTTTGCAGGTGAAGTGTCAGAGAGGTGAGAACTCAAATCCTCAGGCCAAAGTCACCCTTTGAAGAAACAGAGGTGTGCTTCTGTTTTGTTATAGTCATTCAGGAATAAGGTCAATATTTTATAATAACTTGAAATGGTATATAATCTATAAAAATATTGAATCACTGTGTTCTGCATCTGAAACTAATGTGACATGGTAAAACAACTATACTTCAATAAATAAGTTATTAAGCAAAGCACGAGCAGTGAGGAAACAAAGACTGAACTGCAGGGGAACCCCAGAGTGGGAGGAGAAGGCACAGGAAACCTCAGGAGAACCGTGGTAACAGATAACTTGAGTTGCTCCATTTTTCATGAATGTTTCAGTGCCTAAAGATAGGATTTTCTTGATCAATACCACCATAGAATATTACTAATAACCATGTACAAGTTCCTAGAATGCTTAGAGAGTTAAGAATAGAATAAAGACGAGGGCTTTGGATCCTACAGTGTCCCTGCATACGATGAGCCATGTTGCTGTCAGGAATCATCTCCACTTTGCGTGCTTTGTCCAGGGACAGTGACCCACACAATAGGACACAGTACACAGCCTTCAGCACCTCTGAAAATTAACAACCATAGCAAAAAGTGTGAGCAGAGATGCGCTGGTTTAAACGCATCCTACAAATCCAGAGACTCGGTCCATTAAAATCCTCTCTAAGGCAAGCCAATTAAGCCAGTTATTTGAGGTGGAAAAAGTAAAAGTGAACATCCTATTAAATAATACACTAAATTTC
Source organism: Procapra przewalskii (assembly GCA_006410515.1). Taxonomy (NCBI): domain Eukaryota; kingdom Metazoa; phylum Chordata; class Mammalia; order Artiodactyla; family Bovidae; genus Procapra; species Procapra przewalskii. The sequence goes on along the minus strand of SJYF01000013.1, from coordinate 840,994 downwards.
TGAAGCAATTTCTTAATAAATACTGTATACTGATTCCAGGCGATTTGATCAAAAGCAGTTGGGTTGAAACCTAATTGTTTCAGTTTGTCCAAAATATAACTGCTCAGTTTCTGGGGTAAGCAAGTCCTGCCAGGCGCCTATCTGTTCAAACACGCTCCTGAACGTGACTCCTTACCCATCTTTCAAAACCACAAGTCTCTGAAAATTCCGTGATATCATTCTGTTTGCCTGGGAGGAGCACTTTCTAGTTAAAAGGCTTGAATCAAGCATGTCTAGTTAGGTGGTGAGTGATTTTATGGACTCTGTTCTCAAGTCATCTGGTGTGAAAGGAATTCTACTAGTTCCCACAAAGTCGTACAAAGCTCAGTAAAAGTTTCCACAAAGGAAGAAGGTTAAAAGGAAGAGAGGAATGCTTCCTCACTCTAAGGTTTACTAAAAAAATCCAGGACAACTTTTAGATGCTCAGTTCAGATCAGTCAGTTGTGTCTGACTCTTTTTGACCCCATGGACTGCAGTGTGCCAGACTTCCCTGTCCATCACCAACTCCTGGAGCCTGCTCAAACTCATGTCCATCAAGTCGGTGATGCCATCCCACCATCTCATCCTCTGTTATCCCCTTCTCCTCCTGCCTTCAATCTTTCCCAGCATCAGTGTCTTTTGCAGTGAGTCAGTTCTTCCCATCAGGTGGCCAAAGTACTGGAGGAGCTTCAGCATCAGTCCTTCCAATGAATATTCAAGACTGATTTCCTTTAGGATTGACTGGTTGGATCTCCTTGCAGTCCCAGGGGCTATCAAGAGTCTTCTCCAACACCACAGTTCAAAAGCATCAGTTCTTTGGTGCTCAGCTTTCATTATAGTCCAACTTTCACATCTGTATGACCACTGGAAAACCATAGCTTTGACTAGATGGACCTTTGTTGGCAAAGTAATGTCTCTGCTTTTTAATATGCTGTCTAGGTTGCTCATAGCTTTTCTTCCAAGGAGCAAGTATCTTTTAATTTCAAGGCTGCAGTCACCATCTGCAGTGATTTTGGAGCCTAAGAAAATAAAGTCTGTCACTGTCTGCATTGTTTTAGATGCTCAGGCCTTTAATACTGTCCCAGGGGATTCACATTCTGTGTTCTCCCTGACAGAAGTTTCTCGTGAACGCCTTGCTCAGCGCAGTTGGGCTGGTAAGAATAAAGGACGCCCGTTGGCTCTACCCTGTCTGTCTCATCTGCCTTCACTTAGGACTGACTAGTTGAAGACATGAGGAAGCCACCTTCCATCTGCCTTTAGACGACATCCCCAAGAGAGCTTCATTGTCTTGGAATGAAATATTAAATCGAAAGTCGTCATTTTTAAAAATCTGTAATTGATACAATGCTGTATTAATTTCAAGTGTACAGCAGTGTGATTCAGTTACACATATATCTGTTCTTTTACAAATTCTTTCCCCTAAGTTATTACAGAATATTGAGCAGAGTTCGCTGTGCTCTGCAGAAGTTCCTCATTGGTTGTCTGTCTTAAAAATGGCAGTGTGCATCTGTCAATCCCAGACTCGCTTTAGCCCTCTCTCCGCATCCCACATTTCTCCTTTGGTAACCGTAAGCTCGTTGTCTATGTCTGTGAGTCTGTTTCTGTTTTGTAAATAAGTTCATTTGTATAATTTTTTTTTAGGTCCCACACGTAAGCGATTTCATACGATATTTGTCTTTGATTTACTTCAGTCAGTATAACAGTCTCCATGCATGTTGTCGCAGATGGCATTATTTCATCATTTTTTAGTGGCTGAGTGACGTTCCATTGTATGTATGCACCGTATCTTCTTTGTTCATCTGTCAGCGGGGATCTAAGTTGCTTCCATGCCTTGGCTCTTGTACACGGAGCTGCAGTGAACACTGGACTGCATGCCTCCTAAAGGGCTCTTTGAAAAACATTAGAGACCTGTGTGTGCCTGGGCAGCGTTATCTACCCAGGAGTAGGTTACATGCTGCTTGGTTCTCTGATTTTGTGTCCTAGTCTTGAACTTCTTAAATATAGTTTTCCAAAAGAATATACCTTCTCCCTCTTGCCCAGTAGGCAAGAGTATCAGGCTAACTTCTTGTGTTTGGGTAAGGAACAGGAAGGCTAACTTCTCACCACACTTCCAGGTCATCTTGCTGTCTTCTGGCCTCTACTTTCCCCAGTAACTGGAATCTCCAGTTTTGGCGGCTTACTGCAGCCAGCAAAGGTTCTGAGGTTCTGCAGTCTGGGTTGGCTGCCTCTCCATGATCACCTCCTCTGGAGACACTTAGGTTTCACGTTACTTCACTCTGCAAAATTACTTCCCATCCTTCCATCCAAGGGCCATGTTTACATTCAGTTGACCCTTGAACAACATGAATCTGAGCTATACAGATCCACTCAATGCACAGATTTTTTTTTTCTTCAGTAAGTATACAGTCGACACTCCTGTCTATGCGTGGATATGGAGTGCCGGCCATATTCATTGTACTCTGCTGTTTTATGCAAGGGACTAGAGCATCTGGGGACATTGGTATGTGAAGGCTCCCGGAGCCAATCCCCTGCAGTTACCGAGCAACGACTAGATTCTGTTCTGAAGTTAGACAGTTCTCCTAAATCCATGGGACATGTGTTTGCATTTTATTTCTTGTTCTCAGGGTTATTTGGGGCTAACTTATAAAAGAAGATGACAAAAATGTTACTTTTCTATCATCTTGAAATCAGAAGTTTCTCTCCCTCCCTTCCCTTCCCCTTCTCTCTTGGATTTGGAAGCAGTAGCATCTGCCGGTGATTAAGAAGTGGAACAAAGTGATGAGTTAAGAGGAAGCATCTGGGAAGAGCTGCCTTTGCTTTTTTCCTGCTGTGTTCATAAAGCTGTGACTTAGAACACCTTTCTGACCCCAAACCAGGCCCTGTGGTAGGCACCTTTCTTATCTGTAATCCTTGCATTAATCCCACAAAGCAGATTTTATTGTTCTTGTTTCATCTGTGAAGAACTGGAAGCTCAACGAGTTTAAGAAATGAGCCCTAAGGTCACACCCCTTGCTCTTTCAAGGTCAGAACCAGAATTGTAAACTAGGCTTGCTTGACTCCAAAGCTATGGCTCCATCCAGCTCAGCACCACAGATTCCAAATACTCTAAAAAGTACGGTTCTTTTATGTTTTAAAAATCCTGACAGATCTGGTCTAAGCCCTTTTGCAAATAAACCTCCCTAGTAAATCTTGGAAAGATTTACTGTTTCACTGGAGCAAGTATTGAAATACATCTTGCCTACTAGCCCTGTAATTCTGCAGGCAGTGGCTTTTTAAAAATTTCTTTTCTAGACTCTGGTAACACACAGCAAACAGCTGGATGATGAGATCGCTGTTATCTTCATTTTCCTGATTTAGTTTTTCCTTCCAAAAGCTTTCACACACACTTGGTTGGTGGAATATATTTCTGACTGCATTATTTTTATTTATGAATTTTTTATGTGTGTTAATACTCAGGGGTACCCAGGGGAAGCCTCCACAGACTTTCCTGATTACCAGATGTCGCCCTTTCTATGTAACAACCACCTAATCGCCACTTTCTCTTGCCAAGAAATGAGAAAAGCATTTTTGCATTTGGAAAACCACACTAGGACACGTGAAGCCTATTAAGAAGGACTGTTTCCCCTGACTCCACATGCACTTTTCCTGTCTGGGTTTGTTTTTCTAAAAGATAAAAACCACACAGCCATGTATGCATTAGAGTTAGATCTAAGAAGGGTCCGCGCTTGCATAACAAGGAGATTTCAGTTTGGCCAGCGCAACTTCATTACGTGAGTTGTGTTTTAAGTAATCTCTGAAACGGTATAACATGTGTGGCCAGTGTTTATTTGGTAATGCTTTGGACTCTTGCATTGTTTAAGTGGTGATTCATGATTGATGGCTGTTTAACATGCAAAATAATGCTGTATTCCCAGGAGCTCTGGGAAAACAGGCGGGTATAGTGGAGTCTCAGGGCGCTTCCCCTTGAGCAGGAAGAGGGTGTTAGGCAGTTAAGAAAAGCAGCCGAGGGGAACTTAGCTCCTCGCTGAGCAGGGATTTAAATAAAGCAGTCCATCCTGAAGCTCAGATTTTCTGCCAGAGCTCCATAGCCTTTGGAAAGCATATCAAATCCCTATGTTATCATTTAATTTCGCAAAAAAACAAACGACAGGTGACTTTGGGCTCCACTGTGTGGATGATCCCAAGCCCTTGAAGTGCTAAGAAAGGTTAGAGGGCCCAAGTTTAATGTCTTAGATGTAGAAGAAGAGATTATAAGGATTTCATTCATTTGTATGAAGTTTAAAACGTTATAGAACATCTCAGAGGCAATACTTTAGATGTGCCATTTAAGTAGAAACAGACAGACAGAACCATATGTTTAAATGTAGTGTTATACTTGACGTATCAAAAACACGGGCTTTGCCCCTGCATCCGACTTTCTCAGGAATCACTCAAGTTTCGAATCATCTAGTACACTGCTCTTCCTCCGATGGTTTTCTATAGGGCAGCCTCAAGGAGTACAGTAAGTAATAAACGTGAGATTTTCTGTTAAACCAGTGTTCTTTTTGGTTGTTAGGACTTGGACTTTTTAAACCATGGGAAACCGGGTAGTTTATTTCATAGATTGTAAAGGTAGATCTTAATACCTCTGTTACAAGTAATCATGAATTGATATCCCAGGGGCTTCTCTTGTCAAGTAAAGTTATAATTCCATTGGCGATGTTGGGAAATTATGTCTAATGAGAAGACTCTAGACACTGCCACAGATCGTCTGTATATACACATATGTATTTCTTTTTCACATAAAATATGTTGATGAAAGATTCAAAATAATCTTTATTGAGTGGACCAGTACAGGCAGGCAAATGTATCATTTGTTGGGAGATGGGGTTGGGCTTAGCTGTTTCACTCAAGTCTGCCTTGGGAGATCCCAGATGTCACTGCTTTTATAATGGAAGCCCACTTATTTTGCTTTTGAAATAAGATTATCTGTGGAATCTGGGCTGCACATGAGATGTTGCAAGGAGGAACGAGGTCATATTGTGACCCAGTTAGGCATCAGAATGTTTGTTCTCTTAGTAGGTGTGATGTTTATAAATTGTATAAAGTAGTTAATAAAAATCTTGTAAACTTTTAAGCTTGGGGAAGAGATTGCCTATGCTTCTCCTATGATTGGTCATTCCCCTAGCAGACCAGTTCACAAAAATGGATTTTACCAGTAAGATTATACTCACTTGTAAAAGTGGAAAATAATGCTGTCAAGTTATTTTGTACTAAGATGGGATGAAAAAAATACATTTGAGTCTGTCACATTCTAAAGAGACACAGGGCCTTGTCTAACCTGGTTGAAGGTTTTGACCATTTGATGAAAATGAGAACTTGCTTTGGAATCTAGGTAATGCCTAATTTTCCAAATCAGTGGTTTGTGCCCCTGGTTCATACATACAGATGACATGTTCGCACAGGTGCCATGATAAGTTACAGGTGATATCCAACTCCTAACTGGTGAAGCGTGTGTAATGTTTTCCCTTTCTGTTCCACCTGGAAGGCATACCCAGATGTAAATGAGTGAGAATGACATTGAAATAAGAATAACCTTGAATCTGATTTATCTTATGGCTACAAAGAGTTTTTTCATGGTAGTTTAACCATTATAGTCAACTCAAAATATCTTGGTGCGTTCTTGAGATTTGCAGACTCATAAGACTGTCATTGATTCCTGGACTCTGAATTAACATATTTTGAGTTGGAAGTGGTAAAGGGAAGCATACTTAGAAAGCAGCTGGGAAAGAAGGGAAGGGAAGAGATGGAGGCTGGAGACATGGAGAGCTGAGATTTCCTACTTTTTCATTCATTGCAAGTATATTTTCCTTTATGTCACTGACCATAGCTGCATGTTTGCATCTAACAATTCCACCCTCTGGGTTGTCTTAAAGCTGGCACCATTGACAGTCTTTTTCCTTGAGAATGGGTCCCATTTATACACGTTATGTTATTGAGACCCTGCATCCTAATATGTTCATCCAAAGAGCGTTGACATTTCTCTTTTAGCAGACGGTTAACTAGGAACAGAGAGCACTATTTGGCCTGTGGAAGCAGCCGCTCAAGTCTTCCTTCAGCTGCTTCTGTCTTCAGCCGAGATGTTCCGGGCCTGCTCCTCACGCACATGGCCGGAGGAGCTACCAGAGACTTGGACGGAGTTCATACCCAGAATTCAGGGCTCTCCTCTCCAGGATCTCTTCTCAAATTCTCACGATTCTGGGTGCCAAGGCTTTGTCCTCTGTTTGATCAGGCCAAAAAATACTGCAAGTTTTGTGTTTTTTTCCCTCAGACTTTTAGCTTCCGCATGGCACCTGTGATCTGCATACAGGATAAAGCCCTGAAGAGCAGGGAAGTTACCCTCTGGCAGTTCCTTGTTGGAAATGTCAACTCACCTCCTGAATCTGTCTGCTTTTATTTACTCTCCAGAATCATCAGGCGGTTGTTGGCTTCTGACTGCTCCGTAGCTTTCAGTTGTTATCTGCAGAGGAGGTCGGTCTGTTAGGAGGCCACAGTTGCATAGTGGAGATGTGATCTCACCACTGGAGACTTGCATTTTGAACTGATGGGACCACTTCTAGGGCAGAGATGCAAGTCTCAGATGTTTATGTTAGTAAATGGCTGTTAGCTGTTCTTAAAATTCAGATAATTGGGGATTCTTTGGATACCTTGTGGTCCAGGTCTTCAAGAAAGGGAGGGAGGCACTCAAATAACAGAATGCTTGGGCTCCAGTCCCAGGCTTGATAGTAACCTGCTGCCCAATTATAACTATCAATCATTGTGTTATGATTATGCTACTATTATAACCAGCTGGTTATTAGCAAAGCATGTGAATCCTTGTCCTGTAGGATGATGTCCTATAACACACTAATCATCTAATATAAATTTCTTGAAGTCTCAGAGTTAATTCACTTCACAGGATGCAAAGGATTAATGCCATATATTAGGTGGGGAAGAGGTGTGGCCATATGGTACTGATTACTGATAAAATTTTCTCCTTTTATCTCAGATTCCATCTACTCTGATTTTCCTCTATGCCTCAGTTCATCTTAGGCACAAGATTTTTATTCAAAACCACTATTTTATTCAAAACCACTGACTGAAGAGAATATTTTTAATCTAACAGATCACATGTAAAATGTGTTTTTGTTTCCCTCTTAGGAAGAAGTGCTGCAAGGGGTATAAGTTTGTCCTTGGACAGTGCATCCCAGAAGGTATGTGATAAAAGTCATTATTATCTTCTCAGCTTGTTTATGACTAGTCACCAGAAGTCTGTAAAGTTCAGATGCACTACACATGACGTCTGTGTGTTATCTGTGCATGCATGTGTAATTTCTCTCTGTTTTTTGGCTTTAAATTCTTCTAATGCCAATTTGATTGTACATGGCAGGCTCATTACCCAGAATATACACACATACTGAGTAATTCTTATATTTCAGATTTTGTGTTGTAGAGACTGATTCTCTACATGGCGTTTCATGCACAGTTAGAATACACCCATTCTTCCCAACCTCTCTACCTGCTTTTCATCAGCTAAACTTGAAGCCCCTTCACATGATCATCAGCAAACACTGCTCAGCCCAGCACTGGAGAGACACCGTGATGTCAGATGGGCCCGGAGCCCTTAAGATGCACACCCTCACGCTGGGTTGTGGATGGTGTGGAAACAGAGATGCCTGGGGTTTAATCATTCTTCCACATTGCCATCTAGGCAGCTGTAACAAAAGCACCTCAGACTGTGCGGAGACTGGGAAGTCCAAGATAAGGCATCAAAAAAGCCCAGGGTCTGGTGAGCCCCACCTGGTTCATACACAGCCATCTTCTTGGTATGTCTTCACATGGTGGAAGGGGCAAGGGACCTCTTTCGAGTCTCTCTTCTAAGGGCACTAATCCCACCTATGAGGGCATCACCCTTCTGATATAATAATCTCCCAAAGGCCGGTACCTCCTAATAACCATGACATCGTGGGATTAGGATTTCAACATGAATTTCAAGAGGACACAAGCATTCAGTTTATAATACACATCCTGCTAGCCATGACCTTGGGCATATGCCTTTCTAAAACTTAGTTTTTGCAGAAAATGCTAATTCTTGACTTGTGGTGGTCTTAAGAGTATTACCACAGGTAAACTATTTGGAGCAGAGGCTGACTCGGTGCTTGATAAATGGTGGTTGCTGCTATCACTTATAGCTGCAATATGCATAGTAGAGACATACATATTGTGGGGGCGGGGCACATAGCCCCAAAGACCAGGCCGGTCACAGGTGGTCTCAAGAAGAAGAGGAGATTGCAGCTAGATTATGAGGAAGGCAGGACTTAGACAAGTAAGACAAAGAGAATTGCATAGGATTCCAGGCAGAACGCTGACAGGGAAAGCACTGAGAACTCTGGGGAGAGCCTGAGATTAGTTTGCCAGCACTGGGCTGGGCTGGAGACAGGTGAGTAGGTGATGTGAAATGGTTTTCTTCACTGGTGGCCAAGAATCCAGGTCGTTTTAGAGGGCTCGGAGCCCAGCCAAGCTATTTACATTGCATTATCGCATAGGGAGCAATTTCTTTATCAGTTAGAGTTAAATGAATCCTTCTTGTTTATTGCCCTGTTTTGCAGACGAGTTCATTAAACCATAGCTGCTGACTCTGAGAAAGCTGCTTTGGAAAGGTTGGTTAGGAAATTTCTTCATGTATTTTGATTTATGTAGGTCTCTCCAAGAAGGAATTTCTCACTGCCAGCTAGTTTTGTTAGAGCTTGGTGGGGAAAAAAACCACAAAAGTCAAAATAATTGGGTTCTTTTATAAGCAACTTCTCTTCATCACCAGCTGAGTCCTTTATATTTCAATTTGGTAGATATGGAAAGAAAATTAAGTCTTGGCCCATCAGTTTGAGATCTCAGTTAAAGACCTTGCCCAACCTGATGAAAAACACATTACACGGATACCACACGCTTCGAGTTTCTTTAAATAATAGGTGTTGTGGTTTCTAACATCTAAGCCTAAAACCAGTCTCCCTCACTCTACAGTAAGACATTATCAGCACCCAGGATTAATTTAATTTAGAGCTGAGTATTTCCAGGAAAAGTGAGCCAAGTGCTGAAAGTTGCTTTGCCATAACTAGCCCCCTGTTCCATCGCTTTTCATTGGAACATTTTTTAAAGTTGATTTGTTTTCCTCTGTGGGAATAAGTCAGTGTGTTTGTTTGTGTTTATCACTAAAGAAATCTTTAATCATAAAGGTTTCTGTTTCCAAAGAATGCAAAGTGTAGGATTTCAGAAAAGATGGTGTCTTAGTCATAATTCTCCAAAGAAACAGAGAGATTTATTTTAAGGAATTGGCTCTTGAGATTATAGAAGCATGCAAGTCCAAAATCTACAGACTAGACCAGCAGGCTGGAGATCTAGGGAAGAGTTACAGTTTGAGTCTGAAGGCCATCTGCTGGCAGAAGTTCCTGTCTATCAATGGAGGGCATTCTTTTTTTAAATTTAGGCCTTCAATTGATTGGATGAGACCCACCCATGTAGGGGCAATCTGCTTTACTCAACATCTACTAATTTAAATGTTAATCTCATTAAAAAAAAAAAACTTCATAGAAACTTATAGAAAAATGACCAGGTGTTTGGGCACTGTGGCCTAGCCAAATTAACACTTAGAAGTAGCCATCACAGATAGTAGAAGTGGACTAGAATTTCTAAACAAATATTCTAGGGAGGAGAAGCTGCAATTCTAAAAGTGTCGTTGCCTCCTCATATTTAAGTTTCAGCAGCTTGTGTCTGTGGGCCAAATGTGGCCCACCACTTGTGTTTGTAAATAAAGCTTTATTGAAACACAGACATACCCATGCACTTAAATATTGTTGATGGCTACCTTTGCCCTACAACAGCAGAGTTGAGTAGCTGCAACAAAGGCCTGCCTGGAAAACCAAAAGCATCATCTGGCCCCGTTACAGGAAAAGTTTGCCGCCCCCTGCAAACACTAAGTGTTTTCTGCACTGGCCAGATGATGGGCTAATCAGACTTGTTCTGGTTCAACAATTACTAATTGAGCACAAACTGTAGGAAGAAAATAGTGCTGGTTACTCCAGGGCAAACAGTCCCTGTCGGATATCCAGACAGTCAGTCATAATAGTCGTGAAAGAAGCTGAAGAACAGGTGAAGTCCTGCTTGCTGCAGCACCCAATTTAATCTTCCTCAAAGCAGCGTGGAGCTGGTCTTATGGTGATCCCTGTTTTGCAGGTGAGGAAGTTGAGGCTTAAAGGCCTCAGGATCACAGAGAGGGTGGCAGGCGGGGAGGGTTGGCCCCAGACCTCGTGCTTCCCCTCGCCCTGCATCGTGCCCCCTAAAATAGAGCCTGGCACGCAGCAGGCCCTCAGTGGATACGGCAGAGCAGACCCAGCCCTGTGGGATCGGTGGGACACAGACACCAGCCTCTGGGGAGGACTTCGAGAAGTCTCCTTCAAGAGGTAGACGGGGTAGGCACAGTAACGAAATGCGGCGAGTGAGAGCAGAGGGTGGGTTGGACACTGTAGAGGCTGAAAACAGAATAACAAGAGCGCCAGGGTAAGAAGGCAACAGCGAGAGAGGAGGGGGGAAGTTGCGTTAAAACACAACATTCAGAAAACTAAGATCATGGCATCTGGTCCCATCACATGGCAAACAGATGGGGAAGCAATGGAAACAGTGTCAGACTTTACTTTTTGTGGCTCCAAAATCACTGCAGATGGTGACTGCAGCCATGAAATGAAAAGATGCTTACTCCTTGAAAGGAAAGTTATGACCAACCTAGAAAGCATATTAAAAAGCAGAGACATTACTTTGCCAACAAAGGTCCGTCTAGTCAAGGCTATGGTTTTTCCAGTATTCATGTACAGATGTGAGAGTTGGACTATAAAGAAAGCTGAGCACCAAAGAATTGATGCTTTTGAACTGTGGTGTTGGAGAAGACTCCTGAGAGTCCCTGGGACTGCAAGGAGATCCAACCAGTCACTGCTAAAGGAGATCAGTCCTGAATACTCATTGGAAGGACTGATGCTAAAGCCGAAGCTCCAGTACTTTGGCCACCTGATGGGAAGAGCTGACTCACTGGAAAAGACCCTGATGCTGGGGAAAATTGAGGACAGGAGAAGAAGGGGACAACAGAGGATGAGATGGTTGGATGGCATCACTGATTCGATGGACATGAGTTTGAGCAAACTCTGGGAGTTGGTGATGGACAGAGAAGCTGGGCATGTTGCAGCCCATGGGGTCACAAAGAGTCGGACACAACTGAGCGACTGAGCTGAAGAAGCCATGGGTGTGATAAGGGATGAAGGGGAAGATAGTGTATTCCGTATTGAAGCATAAGGAATTCATAAGTGAGTCTTAAGGTTGAAAGTGTTAGTCTCGGGGATAGAATACCAGACTTCAAATGCAAGAGTGAGCCATTTATATGTAACGTTAGTGAGCGTGGTCCACAGGCTTTTGAGCAAGATGCTGACACACACACAGAGCTATGCTTTCAGAATAGTACAGGTCTGGTGCTGCTCCACAGAATGGATTGAAGGAGGAAGAATCTTGAGATGAGGATTTACAAGGGAGGTTCTGAAGAT
>SJYF01000013.1:787711-820686 GCA_006410515.1 Procapra przewalskii | reverse complement strand
AGCTCACCGGGTATCACTTCTCCCATGTAGCCTGATATTCTTAAAAGGGTGGACACTGTGGCCATCAGCCAGGGACAGCCAACAACTGCCGACCAGCTGCCAGGCACAGGAAAACTACAAAGCCAGCCCTGAGAGCAGCCGGGCTGAGTCATGAGCAGGCCGCCGTCTATCAGGAAGGACGTGAAATGTCTGCCTGGAGTCGGCACAGGGGTGGGCACCGGGGATCGTTGGACTTGATCAGAGGGCTCGGTGGGACGCTTTCTAAAGCCTGAGGCACGGGGGCCCAAGGTGCCCAGAGGTGCGGAAAAGCAGGGGCTCACAGTCTTTTGAGCATCAGGGTTGACTGAGAAGAGATTTTTGCCGTCCCCCCCACCAAAGAATCTGCCTGCAATGCAGGAGACCTGGGTTTAGTCCCTGGGTTGGGAAGATCCCCTGGAGGAGGAAAAGGCTACCCACTCTAGTGTTCTGGCGTGGGGAATCCCATGGACTGTAGAGTCCATAGGGTCGCAGAGTCGGACAGGACTGAGCGACTCTCACTTCACTTCACTTCACTTCCAGTGAGTACTCAGGGCTGATCTCCTTTGGGGCTTCCCTGGTGGCTCAGATGGTAAAGCATCTGCCTGCAATGCGGGAGACCCAGGTTCGATCCCTGAGTCGGGAAGATCCCCTCAAGAAGGAAATGGCACCCCACTCCAGTACTCTTGCCTGGAGAATCCCATGGATAGAGGAGTCTGGTAGGCCACCGTCCATGGGGTCACAAAGAGTCGGACACGACTGAGCACTTTACTTACTTACTTTTTTAAAATTAGCATTTGGAATTAAAATCCTTTTTGTCCCATGATGGAGAAGGTTTGGGGGAGGAGAATCGTCCACTTACCTCTTAAGCTATGTCCTTCACTGAAAGGAAGGATCTCATTGGAAAAAGAACAATCAAAACATGAGGTACACTTCGCCACTGGTGCATTAGTGTGTAGGCTGACTTGAGAGTCAGGAAGAAGAAAGCAGCTTTCTGAATTTTCGTCTTGGAATTGGAATCCTAGCTGTGCTCTGAACCAGGGAGCCCCTGGGCTTGGGCTGTTGCTGTTGAGTAATGTCCTACTCTTTGTGACCCCATGGACCGCAGCATTCCAGGCCTCCGTGCCCATCATCAGCTCCTGGAGCCTGCTCAAACTCATGTCCCTGGAGCTGGTGATGCTATCCAGCCATCTCATCCTCTGTCACCTCTTCTCCTCCCGCCTTCAATCTTTCCCAGCATCAGGGTCTTTTCCAGTGAGCTGACTCTTTGCATCAGGTGGCCAAAGTACTAGAGCTTCAGTCCTTCCAGGGAGGGGTCCAGGAGGAGTCCTTCCAGGGTTGAGGGGTCCTCCACCAGGTAACCCTGTTGTGTCTTTGTCTCCCATTTCTATTCACGTGAAGTCCTGTTTACCTGGGTATAAGGGCAGCACTGAGCAACCCAGTCTAGAGAGGACCAGCAGAGGGGGCAGCGACAACCGCTGAGTGGGGTTGGAGCCTAAGGATCTCCAAACAGCAGAACCTGAGCCGTCCGTGAGCGCTGCCCACAGAGACCTGGGTTTGATCCCTGGGTTGGAAGATCCCCCAGAGGAGGGCATGGCTACCCACTCCAGTATCCTTGCCTGGAGAATCCCACGGACAGAGGAGCCTGGTGGACTATGTCCACAGTGTCGAAAAGAGTCGGACGTGACTGAGTGACTAACACACACACCTGCCATTAAAAAATGTTAATTTTGATTAAACCTGCACTTCCCAAAATTATTTTCTGAAGACACACTCATAAGCCTCTCACAATGGCAGTGTCCTGAAAGATACAGTTTGGGAAATTCTAATGTATTAGGATCGAAGAGCTGAGCCCTGGGCCCAAAGTTGCCAGGTCATCTGGTCGACTTTCAGCCAAGGACGTTGTCATCGCCAGATGAAGCAGCCACAGTCCAAGAGTGGGCGGCGGGGGGCTGTGGGCTGCAGATCATGGGGCCTCTCCTGGGTGAGAGCAGGCTGACGCTCGTCCGTCCCGCCCTGCAGACAAGCAGTCGTTCCTGCTCACGGTGACTTCAGTGGATGGGACCTGTCCATTTCGTCAGGAAGAGCTGGCTCGTGGTGAAACAGCCCAGCTCACTACTCAGCTGAGCCAGGACTTTGAATTCTCTCTGTCCTCCCTCCTCCACTTCCTCCAAGCATCACAGCTACAAAGAGCGGGACCCTTCCAGTTTTTAAAACTGCCTGTGGTATCTCACTGCCTGCCCCCGGCAGCCGCATTCTGGAAGAATCTCTCCATATTTCATTTTCAGTGACTCATCTCTACTGAATTCACCACGTAGTCACAGAGAACTCACAGTTGGTTTTCGTGTTTTACTGAGAACAATGTTCCAATGCCGGTAACCAAGGGCATCAGGGCTAGGAGCTGAGGGGAGTAACTCATCCCCATAATTGAAATTATGGGAAAGGACAGGCACATCCTGTGCCTTGAACATTAGAATCATTACTTAAAACACTGGGCCCCTGAGGAGGTGGGGAGCTGGCTTTGATGCTTCAGGCAACAAGACGTAAGTGTTCTGGATTCACCTCTTCAGCGGCTGTGGTGCAGCGGCAAGTTCCTTGGCTTGGGAGTCAGGAGAGCTGGTAGTCAGAGCATCTCCACCATCTACCAGCTGGATGTCACTGCACAGGCAGCTTTCCCGACCTCAATTTCCTCCTCTGTAGACACAGGGGGTTAGGCTAGGTGAGCACTGAAGACCCTTTTACCATCACAAATCTTTTTTCACAATTTGATGTGATTTAGACAAAGATCTGTCTAGTCAAAGCTATGGTTTTTCCAGTAGTCATGTACCGATGTGAGACTTGGACCGTAAAGAAGGCTGAGTGCCACAGAATTGATGCTTTCAAACTGTGATGCTAGACAAGACTCTTGAGAGCCCTTGGACTGCAAGGAGTCCAACCAATCCATCCTAAAGGAGACCAGTCCTGAATACTCATTGGAAGGACTGATGCTGAAGCTGAAGCTCCACTACCCTGGCCACCTGATGTGAAGAGCTGACTTGCTGGAAAAGACCCTGATGCTGGGAAAGATTGAAGGCAAGCGGAAAAGGGGACAACAGAGGATGAGATGGTTGGATGGCATCACTGACCCAGTGGACATGAGTTCAAGCAAATGCCGGGAGCTAGTGAAGGACAGGGAAGCCTGGCATGCTGTAGTCCATGGGGATGCAAAGAGTTGGATACAACTGAGCGACTGAACAACAAATTGTCAGTAGAAGTAACTCAAGCCCTGCCAGCCCCGCGAGTCCCTGAGCGGCTTTTGTTTCTTTGTGCTTTCGTCTAAGCGAGTTCAAGACTCAAAGGCACGCCTGGCCTCAGCACCTTCTAAACCCAGAACTTTGTCCTACAGTCTCTAAAAGATGCAGAATTATCATCCAGATAGTTAGCAGTAAGGAAAGTTAGGAGCCAGACCAGCCCCGCATCTGGGATGCCAGAGGCTGCTACGCAATTTCATCCGTTTGGGACTAATTCTTAAGCCCCATATTTCATCACAGTCATTTTTCTTTTGAAGAAGAGATAATGATGGAGTGTAAACACGTGTGATATAAATCCCTCTTCCAAAATCCACCCTCCCCCCTTTCTCTTTAAACTTTGCACTGTCTGCCATCTGTAACGTTAGAGGAATTTTAAATCAACCACAGCCTCAGCTCATTCTTCAGGAAGTACGTAGACAGCAGAAGGGCTGGCCTTCGGACGGCCTCTGCCCACGGCAGGGTGGTCGTGTGCCCTCGGGCGTCAGGACGCAAGCATCTGGCCAGTAGGCAGGAACCACACACCCCGCCACTTTGATCTTTGTCTCTTTTCCAATATGCGTCTGGAGCCAGTGATGTCGCCGCCAGGACATCTGTGGTCCCGATGCAGAGACAAGGACATGCTGGCTCCGTCATAATTAGCTTGCTGGTCTCTCTTTTTCAACTTCTGGTTTTTTTTTTTTCCCTGATAAAGTGACCTTGACCCCCAACATCACTTATTACACGGACAGCCAGGTGTTTCATATAACTTTCAGGCTCCACTAATCCCTAGATCAGCCGTTCTCAACCTGAGGAGCTTTCAAAGGCTGATACCGTTCCCTTTCTGTGACCCCCGTATGGGTGGGGTGCAATGTGGTCTTCAGGAATTTTAAACAGCCCCCCACCCCCCCTAAATGGTTGCAGTGTGCCACCGGAATTGAATACTACCCACCAGGCACAAATCTGCAGTCAACTTTTAAAACCATATGTATTTGGTGACTGCCTGGATGAAACATGTTGAGACCATCCTTTAATTTTTCCAAATTTGTTAAATATTACTAATATGGTATCTCAGGAATTCTGTTTATAATGCTGGCGATGTACAGCTGTCTCAACTTCAGTAAAAATTAGAGCTACGTGCCCCCCTGTGGCTTGTCGATGATACTGCACCTTTGAAATCTGAAGGCATTGGAGCAGGGTAAGGGATGGCTCTCTTAACGTGGTTGTGGTCAGACGCATGACCCCATCATTAATGGAGAGTCAGAGATGTCTACCCACATTTCTAAAAGAACTACTAATGTAGTTAGTTAAAGGGTACTAATGCACCCTGCGCGGGATTTTCTTAGCTCCACATCTTACTGTATCCCGCATTAGAAGAGGATACATAAGCTCCGATTCAGGATAGATTGCACGTTCTGCGTCTGCACACACCATTATTATCTTCAGACCCCCTGGAAGCTCTTTCCAAAGGATGATGCAAGAACCCTCCCTTGACCTGTAACTTTGCAGGATTAATAAACAGCGGTAGCCAACCGTGACGATGATACTGACATTTCTTGAGTGCTTACCGTTTCCCGGGCGCTGCTCTGGTGTCTTATAGGAGCTGTCCCTCAGTGCCTCGTGGCACCCACAGGTGACGGTGATTACGGTCGTTTTACCGGCCCAGGAAGGGATGGTCGCAGAAGCTGTGACTTAAGTCAGCGGCAGGACTCGAACCCTGATCGTCCGACTCTGCCAAAGCCTCCGCTCCCTACTCTGCTCCTCTGTGGCTGTGGGAGCTTCCAGACGCTTTGGGACAAAGTTGACCTTGTTCTCTGAGTTTTGATATCTCCGCAAAGGGACAGGGAGCAGGCCAGGGGTTTTCAGGTGAGCCGTCGTTCGGCGGAGCTGTTTCCCTGGAGCGGTGATGTGAACTCACAGGTGCCTCAGAGTCACTTGGAGACTTGGAAGGAAAGTCTCCACCACCAGGCCACACTCCCGGGATCCGGGCTCTCTCAGAACCGCCTGCTGCTGCCGCCGCTGGCCTCGTGGCCACACGTGAGCCCCCCGGCAGGCTGCCCTCGCTGCCCGGGGCAGAGCCCCCAGGAGCAGGCCCACTGCGCCCCCAGGAGCGCCCGCCGCAGACCCTGTAAGCGCGCGTTGTCTGCACACGGCTTTCTGGGAAACCTAACCCAGATGGCAGCCCTCTGTGCATCTTACTTTCCTCATCTGTAAAGGAGGTGGAACTAAAGATGCATCGATTCTAACATTCCACAATCTGAACGAAATAGCATCCAGAGCCTGGTAAAGAGAAAATACCACGTGGCCTTAATCACACCCATACTCGATAGGTTTAGCTGAGTGTATAAAAACAGAAAGGGACAGATGGGCTTTTAACCCTTGTGTGTGATGGAGCAGTTCTGCCCGCAGGGCTGGTTCCTTAAAGGAAGGTTGATCTCAAATTGTTGAACAGGTATCCTCATTTATTTTACATTGTCAGCACCTCATATGGAGCTTGGTAAATAGCAGATTTTCCATAACTGATAGGAGGGAGAGAGGGATGGATGGATGGATGCAGAGATAGATGGATGAGAGATAAGTGAGCGGGGAGATGGGATGGATGAGACTGATAGATGTGTTACCAGATGGGACGGCATTTATTGACCAGGAGACGGGTTGAAAGGGATGCATGCTAACTTGGGAGGGGTGGTGTCCTCCGGCTGTCTTTAAACCTAACAAACCTGGAGCTGTGTCATCTTCCTGTGCAGAGTCCACCATCCTCTGCCACTGGTGCAGCCAAAGGTGGGTAAGGCTTCAGTCCTTTACACCAAGCGTCGTCTTGCGTGAAAATTCCATCACATCCCTATTGTGCTGGACATGGATCTCAGCTAGTTCTGCTCCATGTTCAAGCTCCATAGGCACGTGGACTTGTAAATGATACATTAAAAGGGAATAAAGAGTCTGAAGGGAATTGCCTGAGTGGGCTCAGATTCAGGAAATCTCAATTCTAAACCCACATCAGTTAATGACTTGCTGTATAACTTCCCTGACGTCACCAAACCTCAGTTTTCCCTCATTCTGTTGTTGGTGTTAATCCCAGAATCCTTGACAGTTTTATCAGGCAAAGGGAATTCAGGAGAGCTTGGTGGGCCTGAAGCCTCTGCCAGACACCCTCTCCTGTTTACTATAACCCAGCCTTGTGCCAAGGATTTAATAGGTGTCACCCTAGTTCGTCCTCAGAAGAGGCCTGGGTCATAGGAATTCCAGTGTCATGGTTGAGGAAATCGGGGCTCATGGTGGTGAGATCACTTCCACGAGGCCCCGAGCTAGTGACGGCACTGGGGTGCGCACCCCTATGCTGACTGCAGAGGTCGTGCCCTTGACCGGCATTTCACCAGCCCCACTTCACCTCCTCCAGGCGGGGACTTTCTCACGGCTCGTCGTGACTCAGCTGTGACGTGAATGAAAGCAGTCTCCCGCGGGTATCCACTGAGCGGGGGCGGGGGAAGCTCCTGGTGGGACTGGATAGGCCTAGAAGACGGGGATGAGCAAGCAGCTCTGTTACGTTGTGCGCACAGAGGATTTAGAAAGAGGCTGCCTTGGTAAAGAACCCACCTGCTATGCAGGAGACCCTGGGTCGGGAAGACCCGCGGAGATGGGACGGGCTCCCCACTCCAATATTCTTGGGCTTCCCTGGTGGCTCAGCTGGTAAAGAATCCACCTGCAATGCAGGAGACCTGCGTTTGATCCCTGGGTCGGGAAGACCTGCTGGAGATGGGATGGGCTCCCCACTCCAGTATTATTGGGCTTCCCTGGTGGCTCAGCTGGTAAAGAATCCTGCTGCCTTGAGATGTGGGTTCTGAGCATGTGTCCTCCAAGCCCCAGGCCTCCCACGTGGCACGCAGTGGGGTTGGTTGGCCAGTGAGCTCTGAACACGCTCCATGCCCCCCACCCCGCGCTGCTGCTGCGGGTCTGAGGACTCACCTGCCAAGTTGCCCTTGGTCATCCTCCCCTCCCAGAGAGTGTCTCCCAGACAAGCTGTCTCGGCTCCGGAGGTCACGTGTCTGGGATCACGGTGTCCATGGAATTGCCCCCTTATGAGGGCTCTGATGGAGAATGTTCTAGGCCTCTCTTCCAGCTACTGGTGGGTTGCCAGCAATTTCTTTCCCAGAAGGAAAGGGCTTTATTTTTCTCTCTAACCATAGCTTGACAAGCAAGTTTTTTTTTTTCTTCTTTAACTGGAGTATAATTTGAGTTTCTCAGTGGTAAGGAGCTCACTTGCCAAAGCAGGAGATGTAAGAGATGTGAGTTCGACCCCTGGGTCGGGAAGACCCCCTGGAGATGGGATGGGCTCCCGTCTTCAGTATTCTTGGGCTTCCCTGGTGGCTCAGCTGGTAAAGAATCCACCTGTAATGCAGGAGGCCTGGGTTTGATCCCCGATTTGGGAAGATCTCCTGGAGGAGGGCATGGCTACCCACTCTAGTATTCTTCCCTGGAGAACCTCATGGACAGAGGGGCCACTCAGGCGATAGTCCATGGGGTCACAAAGAGTCGGACACAACTGAGTGGCTAAGCCACACAGCATGAAGGCTGTGTATATACTGGGTCGTGTCACCATTTAGCATTTCCTTAGAGAAATGTGATTTTTCAGAAAGCTCACGGCACTGCTGATGCTCTCCAGGACAGCACTGGGACCTGCCCAGGTCCTGTCTCATTTGGCCCTGGATGGGCTGTGCCCAGGGCGCCTGGTGCTTCTTCCATTGACGTTACGTTTCGGCGCCCAGCCCTGGTCTGGGACGCCGCCTGGCCTGGCCGTGCTCCCTTGCAACAGCTGGATCGTCAGAGGTGATCCCATCCAGCTTTGTGAGCACTGCCCCGGGTCTGCCCCGGGTCCCATTGCCTGGGTTTGGGGGATGATTTATAGCTTGTGAACACTGGCTCTTAGAGGGGAGGGTAAGTCATGTTGGGTTGTACTCGTGGTAAAAGGGCTACGGCTCACATTTTCACACGTGGAAGAGGAAGGTACTAGGGTGACTAAGTGGAAACAGCTGAGCCTAGAGAGTAGGGGGATGTCCCCTCTGCTGACCCCATGGCCCAGGCGTGCCGTCAGTGCCCCAAGAGCTATAAAATCGCCAGCCTCCCTCCCTTGCGGATTTTGGCATCCACCGGCCCACCTGGGACCGCCCTGCCTGATATGGTCTCCTGGGGTCTGGATGCCCGCAGCCTTGCAGGCAGACTCGAGTCTGTCTCTTCCCTCAGGGCACGACGAGAAGGCAGAGAATGTGGTCCAAGCCGCCACCTGCTGTGCCACGTGCAAGGAGTTCCACCAGGTGAAGCAGACGGTGCTGCAGCTGAAGCAGAAGGTGCGTGCTGGGCGCTTGAGAAGCCATCGCAAAGGTAAAGGGAGGTAGCGGGACGTCTGGAAGCAAGAAGACAGTGTCCACCCACGGCTTGGTTGGATGTTCCCTGAGATTGGTGCCACCTGGGTTTGGACTGGAATGCTTTGCCCAGCCACCCTCGGAGCTCATTATAGTTCAACAGAACTGCGAAGGCGGGGGTTGGTGGTGGCGGCCGTTCAGTCGCTCTGTCGTGTCTGACTCCTTTCGACCCCACGGCCTGCAGCACACCAGGCTTCCCTGTCCTTTACCAACTTCCGGAGCTTACTCAAACTCATTGAGTTGGTGATGCCATCCAACCATCTCAGCCTCTGTCATCCCCTTCTCCTCCTGCCTGCAATCTTTCCCAGCATCAGGGTCTTTTCCAACAAGTCAGCCCTTTGCATCATGTGGCCAAAGCTTTGGAGCTTCAGCATCAGTCCTTCCAGTGAATATTCAAAGTTGATTTCCTTCAGGACTGACTGGTTTGATCTCCTTGCAGTCCAAGGTACTCTCAAGCATCTTTTCCAACATCACACTTCGAAAGCAGTGACTAGTAAAATAGACTGCTAGGTAAGGGGCACAGGAGAATCAGAGAGAATGAACTGTGATTTGTGCAGCTTTTTGTGAAATGAACATCCTGACTCGTGGCCCTTTCGTGATTCTAAATAGGATAGTGTACAGTCATCATTTGCCTGCGTTTTATCAATAGCAAACATCTTTATAAACCTCCACAGCTGGTGATGAATTTCTGTAGCAGCTTTATTTTTCACATTTAAAAGTTACAGCCTGTACGTTGGGCTCCAGTGCCGTGGGTGCGGCGTGTCACCAAGCGGGAGGACTGACTCCCTTTGTCTGAGGCTCCCACGCATGCCTGATGGACTAGATTTCCAGTAACGTCATTGTGCTGAGAGGAATGCCCCCAGGGGGATTTAGAACCCTGAAATCCTGTCGAAGGCCCAGGTCAGTGGTGTTTATTATACCTGAGGTCAGTGAATTCACCAGTCCGTCAGCAGCTCAGAAATTGCTCTTCTGCTGGTGAAACATAAACTTGTTAGTCTGTTTATTTAATTGCTTCCCCTCAAGGCTCTTAGTACATCAAAGAGGTGTGTGTGATCTGTTTAACTTTGGCATCCAGTTACTGTAAAGGGCGAAAGGGTAAGATGAGACAGTATTGCTTTTCTGTGTTCAACAAACATGCAGGCATGTGAGATCCATAGCTTCCCGTGAAACAGGCAGATCAGTAGGCTAAGATCAATAGCTTTGCCAGCTTGTGTACACTGGTGGTGAAGATCTCTCAGCTGTAACAGAAGCATGTACGTGTGTGATGTTCCAATTCCCAAACAGCTTGTAAGTTGATCGACCAGGCAGAAAACCTTGTGAATGCATCAGTGTAAATTCAGAGTTGTAAATAATACTCCCTACACAGATATCCTCAGGTTGAAGCTTGGATTGGTATCAGTATTTACTGAGTTGAGTCTGAAAGAGTTCATGGACAAAGTTTGCATTTCATAGGCCAGAGGATTTAGGGCCTGAGGGAGGCAGTTGATGAATGATGGATGTCTCAAGGCCCAATGCTCGTCTCCATTTTCTTCTCTGGAGAATTAATAATCCAAAAGCTACAGAGAAGCTCTTTCTAGCCTGAGTGCTTTTGAGAGTCACTGCTGCTGAGTCTCGCTAGTTCAGAGATGCAGCTGCTAATTCACCATCTGGCTCCCCTCACCCCTGCAGCAGTTTATGATCCAGGAGAGAAGAAATGTTACGAAGAACTTGAAATGTTATGTTCCCCCCAAGGCCCTTGTAGGTGAGCTGCTCACAGACCCAGCGACAATGCTCGGTCGCCCTGCAGCGACTCTCGGGCATGGGGTTCGGCCTGAAATTGTCTGCCTTATACCAAGTTCTCCTAAAGGCAGCTCGGTGGTGAAGACTCCGCCTGCCAATGCAGGAGAACCCGGGTTCAATCCCTGGGTTGGGATGATCTCCTGGAGGTGGAAATGGCAACCCACTCCAGTCTCCTTGCCTGGAGAATCCCATGGACAGGGGAGCCTGGTGAACTACGGTCCATGGGGTCACAGAGTCGGACACGCCTGAGCGACTGAGCATGCTCATGCATGCCAGGTTCTCCTGCAAGCCCACTGTGGCAAGTCTGGGCTAAAGCTGACATGAAAGGAGCCTCACAGGGAACAATCCTTTTTTTTTTTACATTTTTTACCTGTTTCCCTCATCTGGCCGTGCTGGGTCTTCATCGCTGTGCAGGGCTTTCTTTGGCTGCAGCGTGTGGGTCTCTCATTGCAGCGGCTTCTCTTGCTCTGGAGCATGGGCTCTGGGAAACGCGGGCTTCAGTAGTTACAGGACAGGCGCGTAGTTGCTCCGCCCCTGTGGGATCTTCCCTGAGCAGGGATCGAACCCATGTCCCTTGCGTTGGCCGGTGGATTCTTACCCACTGTACCACCAGGGGCCTCCAGAGCAGCGCATCGTTAAAGGTGCCTAGTAGAATGTGTTGTATTCTGCAGTTGATGAAGCGGTTTCACAGCCAGGAGCCCGTTTAATTCTCACCATGGTACCCATATTGTCAGAGAGCTGCAGTCGCTGCCCAGGAGGCAGAGCAGACCCTCAGTCCGGGCCCCCTGCCCCTCTTGTCGGCCTCCTCTCACTGCTGCTGAGGCCAGCTGCTCTGCTCGAGAGCGAGCGTGGGACGGCTGCCCACATACACTTCGGCTCAGGAGTAGGTTACCGGGTGTCCTGGACCGTGGCCAACCCCACCACGTAAAACCGCGCACAGACGTGTTGACCGACACCGTGAGGGTGTGGCCAGCAAAATCCTGACTCTGGGAAGCTCTGCAGGGCCGACGCCCTGGGCCCCTGATGGGTGAGGCTAAGGCAGGAAAAGTGGAGCAGCCCCTGCAGGCTAACGCAGCTTAAAAGATGTCATTTTTTCTTTAAGTGGGCAAGACTAAACTGAAGCATCTAGGCCTGCACAGTTGGGTCATAAATTATTTCTTAAAGCACAGGAAGTGATTAAAATCAGGATAGTAGTTACTTTGGGGGGAAGGAGGGGTGATTGGGTCAGGGCCAGTGGACAGAGTTCTGATTTTTGACTTGGGTGTTCATTAAAAGGGTGTCTGTGTTACGATTTCACTTAGATGTAGATTTGCAGGGGTTTTGTTTTGCTTTGTTTGGGCGCATTTTTTATATTTACTTGTTTTTGGCCACACCAGCACACATGGGACCTTACTTTCCCAGCCAGAACTTGAAGCTGTGCCCGCTGCATCACAAGCACAGAGTCTCAGCCACCGGACCACCAGGGAAGTCCCCAGATTCTGTGCTTTTATTTCCAATTGAAATTTATTTTTTTAATGGTGTAGAAGCTCCACCATTTAACTTGGCAGGGAGGGGTCTTGGTCCCATCAAAACACTGAAGAAAAATCTGAGCCAAGGGACCAATTTTTCAATTTATTATGTTTTTTAATGAGATGAAGAAATTATTATTTTTTCAGGTTTGACTTTTTAATTGAAATGTAGTTGATTTACAATGTTATATTGGTTTCAAGTGTCCCACATCGTCAGTATTTTTATAGGTCATATTCCATCTTAAATTATTATGAACTATTGGCTATATCCCCTGTGCTGAACAATGTACTGTTGGAGTTCGTTTGTTTCATACACAGTGGTTTATGCTTCTTAATCCCCTGCCCTTGCCCTCTCCCCCATGGTGACCGCCACTATGTTCAGTGTATCTGGTAGTTTTCTATTTTGTTACATTCATTCATTTGCTTTATGCTTTGATTCCACCTGCAAGTAATCACAGAGAGTATTTGGCCTTCTTCAAAAGCAGAGACATTAACTTTGCCGACTAAGGTCCGTCTAGTCAAGGCTATGGTTTTTCCTGTGGTCATGTATGGATGTGAGAGTTGGACTGTGAAGAAGGCTGAGTGCCGAAGAATTGATGCTTTTGAACTGTGGTGCTGGAGAAGACTCTTGAGAGTCCCTTGGATGCAAGGAGATCCAACCAGTCCATTCTGAAGGAGATCAACCCTGGGTGTTCTTTGAAAGGAATGACGCTAAAGCTGAAACTCCAGTACTTTGGCCACCTCATGCAAAGTAGTTAACTCATTGGAAAAGACTCTGATGCTGGGAGGGATTCGGGGCAGGAGGAGAAGGGGACGACCGAGGATGAGATGGCTGGATGGCATCACCGACTCGATGGACATAAGTTTGAGTGAACTCCGGGAGTTGGTGATGGACAGGGAGGCCTGGCGTGCTGTGATTCATGGGGTTGCAAAGAGTTGGACACGACTGAGCAACTGAACTGAACTGAATTTATTTACTTAGTACAATGCTCTCCTAGTCCATCCATGTTGCTGCAGATGGAAATTTTTCATTCTTTTTTGTATATCCAAAGAAAACAAAGGCTTAGATGGCAAAAGTTCTTCCTGCAATGCAGGAGACCCAGGTTCAATCCCTGGGTTTGGAAGATCCCCTGGAGAAGGGAATGGCTACCACTCCGGTATTCTTGCCTGAGAAATCCCATGGACAGAGCAGCCTAGTGGGCTACAGTCCATGGGGTTGCAAAGAGGCAGACATGACTAACCGACTAACACTTTCAAAGAAAACAAAAATGCTAATTCAAAAAGATGCATGCCACCCAGTGTTCATAGCAGCGTGATTTACAACAGCCAATGGGAGCAACCTAAGCGTCGATCAGCAGACTAATGGATAAGGAAGCTGTGGCCTGTGACGGGCTGGGAGATGATGAAGGACGAGAAGGCACAGAATGAAGATTTGCCTTAAATAGGCTTCCTGTCTTAGCTGAGAAACCAAGCCCACCGCAGAAGTCAGCCCACGTGGCGGAGGGGGGTGGCGGCGGCAGTGGGAGCTTCAGAAGCGAGAGCTCAACGAGGTTTCCCAAGCGTGAGCTGCTTTGCAAGCTCGCGACTATTCCTTCACTCCAGCGTAGCCTTTCTTGCCAGCAGACTGTGGCTTCTCAGTACATTCCTCTGCGACCTCGGTCTAGCTGCTCCGTACAGTGGTCTTCTCAGGAGGCCTGGGAAGACTAATCCGTGTGAAAGTGACTGCCGGTTGGTTTGCCCAGTATCATGAGTAATGTTAAGAGAGGCAGCTGGGTGTCGTGGTGAGGACCACAGGTTCTAGAAATAGATGGGCTTGGTCTAAGCCCTCGCCCCACTGCTTTCTGGCTGTGTGACCCTGGGTAAGTGACTTAGCCTCTCTGTGTCACAGTTCTAGAAAGAGAAGATAGCAGTGATACGTACTACATAGGACTTCATAATCATCAAGTGAGTAAATATTTATAAAGGGCTTAGGATAGTCCCTGCCCCCTAGAAAGAGCTCTGTAAATGTTCCCCAGAATATAAGAAGCATGAATTATAAGTGCTAATAAAGTGCTTTCCAGGCCACACCTCACTTGTCCCAATAGCCCTTCGAGGTAGGTGCTTTACTACGAAGGCTAGTATGAGGTACTGATATCCATAATTCCACTGACTGATTGGAACCCATGAGAAATGCAGGCTCTTCTTACAAACTTCTTCCCAAACACCTGCGCCCCCACAAGCCCGCCGTCTGTGGCGTTTGTGTAGAACATCGAGCCAGGATTTCCGGCCAACTGCCTCCCAGGCCCAGCACGTTTACTCCGTGCTCGCCCTGCGGACACTTAGAGGTCTAACTGGCTGGAGCCAGGAGGTGATGGCCCAGCAGGAGGCCAGCCAGGAAGCTGAGGTCGATGTTGAAGGGGTCACCGCACGAACTTTACAAGGGAGCAAACAGAGCCGGGCGGGCACGGAGTGGGTGGGGCTTGGTTATGACATTTTCATCCAAAGACTTGCGTCTGGTCCGAACCTCCAGTTTTATAGACATGAAGATGAGGACCTGGAAAGGCGAAGGGACCTACGCAAAGTCACACGGCTACCTACAGACAGCCAGGAGCACCCCCGACCCCCGCACCCCACCCCAGAGCGTCTGCATTGGGTCTGTGGTTGTAGTTGCTGGTGATTATTAGTCTGGGCGCTGAGCCAGCACATTTAAGACTTCCGTCACTTTCATCCTCCCGGCAGCCCTTCTTAGGTGGATATTATGATCCTTGTTTTATGGATGAGAAAATCGGGTTCTGTAGCTTGCCAGGATCCCACAGGTAGATCGTAGCAATTTGCTGCTGTTCGGTCACTCAGTCATTTGCAACTCTTTGCAACCACGTGGACTGCAGCACGCCAGGCTCCCCTGTCCTCCACCATCTCCCAGAGTTCGCTCAAATGCCTGTCCACTGAGTCCCTGAGGCTCTCCAACCCTCTCATCTGCTGCTGCCCCTCCTCCTCCCGCCCTCAGTCTCTCCCAGCATCAGGGTCTTTTCCAATGAGTCAGCTCTTCACATCAGGTGGCCAGAGTATTGGAGCTTCAGCATCAGTCCTTCCAGTGAATATTCAGAGTTGATTTCCTTTCCGATTGACTTGGTTTGATCTCCTTGCAGTCCAAGGGACCCTCAAGAGTCTTCTCCAACACCACAGCTCGAAAGTATCAATTCTTTGGTGCTCAGCTTTCTTTATAGTCCAACTTTCACATCCATACATGACTATTGGAAAAACCATAGCTTTGACTAGATGGACCTTTGTCGGCAAAGTGATGTCTCTGCTTTATAATATGCTGTCTAGAGTTAACATAGCTTTCCTTCCAGAGAGCAAGCATCTTTAATGTGGCAGGACTGAGACTTACACATAGATCTGCCTGATGCTGAAGCCCATACGTGAGATTCACATTTCAGTTTTCCTCTTGGAAGCAGATAATAACATTGGACCAGCCTGCTGGCACCCCACTCCAGTACGCTTGCCTGGCAAATCCCATGGATGGAGGAGCCTGGTGGGCTGCAGTCCATGGGGTCGCTATGAGTCGGATGCGAGTGAGCAACTTCACTTTCACTTTTCTCTTTCATGCATTGGAGAAGGAAATGGCAGCCCACTCCAGTGTTCTTGCCTGGAGAATCCCAGGGACGGGGGAGCCTGGTGGGCTGCCATCTATGGGGTCTCAACAGAGTCGAACACGACTGAAGTGACTTAGCAGCAGCTGCAGCATTCAGGGGCCATTGCTGCCCCCTCTGTCCTCTAACTAGAGTACTTCTGCTTATAAATTCCCTTCACTCAGGGGTTCTTACCCTCAGAAACACAGTCTCCTCTGGAGTTTACACCCCTGAGTCAGCCTTCTGGAAGGAAGAGACAAGAGCTGCCATTTAGTGTGGCTTCCCTGGTGTCTCAGACAGTAAAGAATCTGCCTACAATGCAAGAGACCCGGGTTCAGTCCCTGGGTGGAGAAGATCCCCTGGAGGAGGAAATGGTAGTCCACTCCAGTATTCTTGCCTGGAGATGCCCGTGGGCTACAGCCCATGGGGTCGCACAGAGGAGCCCGGTGGGCTGCAGTCCATGGGGTCGCGTAGAGAGACAGACACGACTGAGCGACTGACACTTTCACTCCCACTTACACATTCCAGCTCCTCTCCTAGACACCTGATACACACTGGTGTAATCCTCCCAGTTCTAATGGTGGACACTTTCTGTGAGGAAACGGCTGTTCAAGGCATTTAGTTCTTAGCAAAGGTCTCACTGATTCCTGGCTTTGAGGAATGAAGAAATCATTCATGTCTCAGGTTCCTCTGACTTCTCATAGAATGAGCCCCTGAAATCGGAGAGAGTGGGAGAGAGAGGGAAATCCCACCAGTCCATCCTAAAGGAGATCAGTCCTAAATATTCACTGGAAGGCCTGATGCTGAAGCTGAAGCTCCAATACTTTGGCCACCTGATGTGAAGAGCTGACTCACTGGAAGAGACCCTGATGCTGGGAAAGACTGAAGGTGGGAGGAGAAGGGGATGACAGAGGATGGGATGGTTGGATGGCATCACTGACTCAATGGACGTGAGTTTGAGTAAACTCTGGCAGTTGGAGATGGACAGTGAGGCCTGGTGTGCTGCAGTCCATGGGGTCACAAAGAGTCGCACATGACTGAGTGACTGAACTGACCTGACCTGAGAGGGCTGGCTGGGGGAGGGGCACAAAGTCTTTTAAGACCTTGTCTCAGAAGGTTCACACTGTCGGTTTTGTCTTTTTCTGTTCGTTAGGGACCTAAGCACAGTGGGTGAAAATTTAGCCTACACCTTTTAAAGGGCTTCCCTGGTGGCTCAGCGAGTAAAAAATCTGCCTGCAATGCAGAAGACCCGCATTCGATCCCTGGGTTGGGAAGACCCCCTGGAGAAGGGAAGGGCTACCCACTCCAGCATCCTTGCCTGGAGAATCCCATGGACAGAGGAGCCTATCAGGCCACAGTCCATGGGGTCAGAGAGAGTCAGACACGACCGAGCAGCTAACACTTTGAAAGGGAGGAGTGCCCAGACATGTGTGGACGTACTTTAAAGCCGTCACAGCCACTGTCTCCCAGCCGCCTGAGCGCACAGGTGACCTGTGAGCCATGTCTTCCTGGCTCCCAAGGCTGAGACCTTTCAGAGCCGAGACCACATCTTGGTCCCGTGGTTACCTTAGAACCAAGCACGGTGCCTGGCAGGTAGTTTCTCAAATATTTGACACATAAAGAGCTTCACTGAAAGCCTGAAGCAGATCGACCGTGTTAATTACGGCATTCATGAGTCTAATGATATTCAGGCAGACTGCAGCCGATCCAGGGTTGCCCACTAGGCAGCTGAGCCATCTCAGACAGGTTGTGTTGACTGGAAGGCCTCTGGGTTTAGAAGGAGGATCTCTCCAGCCCTTCTGGCTCTGATGGGTTCAGATAACGGGAAAGGAGCCAGGACAGGCTGTGAAGCCTCTGCCGCGTGCCACCTGCAGTGGGGGCCGCCTGCAGTGGGGCCGGCGCCATCTCCTGACCCAGGTCCCTCTTCTCTTTGCAGGTTGCCCTGCTCCCCAACAGCGCTGCCGACCTGGGCAAGTACATAACTGGCCACAAGGCGCTGGCCTCGAACGCCTACCTTCCAGGTCCTCCTGGCCTGCCTGGGGGCCAGGGCCCCCCTGGTGAGTATGAACGTGAACATGAGCGTCACCCAGCTGTGTCTGACTCTTTGCAAGTCCATGGATAGTCCATGGGATTCTCCAGGCAAGAATATGGGAGTGGGGACCCTTTCCCTTCTCCAGGGGATCTTCCCAACCCAGGGATCGAAGCCAGGTCTCCCGCATTGCAGGCAGATTCTTTACCAGCTGAGCCACTAGGGAAGTGAGTGTGAAGAGGAGCATGCAAGGGTGGCAGGTTCACCAGCCAGAGCCTGCCAGGAGCTCACGTTTAGTGGGGCTGGGATGGAGTTCTTTAGCTTCCATGGGTGGGAGCAGAAACCAGGGTCCAGGGAACCCCCCACTCCAGTACCAAGACAGAGTCCGGGGAACCCCCACGCCAGTGTGCCAAGAAATGGACAAACCTGAGAAACCCTCATGACCAACGGTTGTCAGGGGAAAAGTCATCGTCCTGGACTGGACCGGAGTCTTAAAGGTCATTGTTAGGTTACAGGGAAACAAAATGAAAACTTCTTACCACCAGCACGTGTGAACGCCGGATGGTGCGCGGCGCACCTCGGGCTCACCAGCTGCTCTCGCGATTCGTGGCCAGCCTCCTGCCATCGGTTCCCAATCCTCCTCCTGCCGTTAGCTGTCAACATGCTTACATGGATATTTATTTGTTATCTGTCTCTGTGTTTCACTTTATTAAGTCACCCTCACTGAGATACAATTATATACAATAAAATGCACACACCCAAGTTACAGTTGGACAGGTTTTCACGCATGCCTGCGCTCTGTGCGTGCCCATCACCTCAGTCGTGTCCGCCTCTGCAATCCTACGAACTGCAGCTCTCCAGACTCCTCTGTCCATGGACTCTCCAGGCAAGAACCCTGGAGTGTGTTGCCATGCCCCCTCCAGGGGATCTTCCCGACCAGGGATCGACCCCACGTCTCCCGCGTCATCCTTGTCTCCGGCTGATTCTTTACTGCTGAGCCAGTGGGGAAGCCCTGCATGCCCCCTGTGTCAAGCCCTGACTAAGCACCCCCTTACATCTGGTCTACATCCAGATAGTGAAGCTTCCCATCACCCCCAGGAAGTGCCCTTGTGCCCTTGGCAGTCTACGTCCTCAGCTCCAGGTAACCACCAACCTGCTTTCTGTCGCTGCAGTTCTGTCTGTTCCAGAACTCCGTGAAAAGGAATCTATTCTTTTGTTTGGCTTCTTCAGCATACCGTTTTGGAGATTCTCCCCTGTACATTGAAGAAAATCCCAAACATCCTGTCTCTGCATTGGGAAATTCGCAACGAGAACTTAAAACAGTGACAGGACGTTTTCTCTTTTATTATGAGTCTCTCCATAGGTAGATCAGTTTTTTTCCATACTAGTGAAGGAAATATTATTAGGGTTACAAATGTTCTGAGACGTGGACATCTTATCCCCACTGCTCATTGTCTAGCAGTGAGCTGGGTGTTGTGAGTGGCCTGCTGACATTTTTGTGGGGACAGCAAAGCACACGGGATGAAAGCGTGTAGGATGAAACAGTACCTGTCTGCTGTGGAAGCTTAAAGAAGGGAGAGAGCAGTGTAGGCTGTGGTGATCAGGGGACTTGGGGCTCAGGCTGGACATGGACAGACACGAAAGGTGGGACCAGTCCCAGCTGGAAGGACATGGGCAGGTTTTAGGGGGGAAGGTCAGCAACAACAAAGGCTCCAAACGCTCTCTAAACTAGGTGCTTTCTTCTCCACTAGTATCTTCATCTCCTGGGTTCCTTCAAAACCCAGATTCCTGGGTCTCAGTCTGTAGAAAGACCGGAAGCTGGTCCAAGACTCTGGTTTCTTCCCTCGTTCATTCCCCCGACCTCTTTCCTCCAGCAGATGCCGTGCGCAGGCAGCCTCTCCTGCTTCTGAGTATGCTTGGGTCTCTCCCTATACGTTGATTCCTAGCACAGTGTTCTCCGTCCTTCTCCAAGAAAATGTTCTTGCTCTGCTTCGCTGGAGAAGATTCATTCCCAGGCCAGTCTGCGTATCACTCCAACAAGGACATTCGAGGAACAGGGGAGCCACTGGCCTCTCTCTCGATGGATGGCCTGTGGGCTTTCCCTGCCAGTCTCGCCATCTGGTCTCCTGCGTAGCGTGAGCCGCCCGGGCCTCGCTCAGGCCTCGCTGGGGCAGAGTCGCCGAGGGCAGGCTCTGGCAGTGCCCTTGCTCTCTGGCAGCGCCCTTGCTTTCTCCTCCAGTCCTGTTTCCTGCCCCCTCCTGGCTTCTAGCATCGTGCTGTGTTGCTGTCCACCAAGATGTGTTAGGGCAGCGAGAGGGAGAACTGGATTCTCTTCCCCTTAACTCCCATTCCAGTCCTGAAGGCTGGTGAGTCCCAGCCTGGGGCAGCAAGCCAGGAGCTCCACTGGGTTGGAGTCCTTCGGCTTGGCTGTGGAGTGGTGGCTGCTCTCTGCCCCTCACTGTCAGATGGAAGGTGCTGGCATTTGCTCATCAAAGCCGCGCAGTTCAAAGGCACTTGACACGCGATCTCTAAGGCTGACTGCCTAAATGAAGGCAAGATATGATCTCCGGCCTGCCCTTGTGTGTTAGAGGTGAAGTATTTTGTTATGAGAGGGAGCTGGTCCCCTTCCCAGGTAAACGCTTTCAAGGATGTACCTGGAACCAGGATTTAGAGGAGATGGGGCGGTGAGACATACTTGGATGGAACAATTAAGCCTTTAATGTTGGCTTAATTATTTTGTGAGCTAGAAAAGACTTCCCCAAATATGATAAGTCTGAAGTCTTTGGGGCTTTTTTGGTTTCGTTTCCCAGTGCCTGAAAGTCATTCCATTCTATCACTATGTTCTGCCAGTTGTAGTAGCCGTGTACTATCAAAAAGGAACTCCTGAGTGCGTTTGAAAGGGAGGGATCTGTATAGTATTAAGGGACACATGGCTGAGAAACAGTGACCGCACAGCCGTCAGCCCAGCCTCTCTGTTAAAGTCATTTGACGCGAAGCATCTACTGGACAGCCTTTTCTGTATGGGGGCCTCTCTGAGAGCGTGCTGACAATTAAAATACAACCATGCCCACATAAAGTTGGTGGTCTAAAAGGGGTTGAAACACCGCATCCTTCTCTATGCTTAGGAATGAAGTTGGACCCTTGCTTTCTACCATATACAAAATGGATTAAAAACCTAAATGTAAGACCTGAGACTATAAATCTCCTAGGAGAAAACATAGGTGAGAGCTTCCACGACACTGGCAACGATTTCCTGCTTATGATACCGGAAGCCCAGATGACAAAACGCAACCCTCGAGCTGAAGTCCTCCCGTCTGTTCGGGCAAACGGTCTCCCTCCAGCACCTTCACCCTGCGCTGTTCTCTCTACGTCCCTGTGCGATAACCCTAACATCTGGGTTGCCTCTGAGTCTCTTTCTGTTGATTGCTGAATTTCCTGAATGGGAGTTGTGTAATTTTGAGGGCAGTAGTTTCGTCTGGGTGTTGGTTTGAGTTTTTTATAATGTGCCTTAAAATTTTGACTGGAATGCCAGATACTGTTTGCAGAGGAACAGTGAAGACTGGGCGCATAGTCACTGCTCCCAGAGATGGGCGCGCAGGCTGCTCGCAAGAAGAGCCGGGCCAGTTTAAGGAGCAACTGGGCCGGGTCTGGTGTGTTGGCACGGACTCTACCGCCGGTGCTCTGTGGCCTCCAGGTTTCCGGACTCCTCTGATGGGAGGATTCTGTTACTTTGGTTTGGGGCGGGGGCGCGAGCAGTGGGCATTTAGTCATTTTACGGGCTTCCCTGGTGGCTCACATGGTGAAGAATCTGCCTGCAATGCCTGAGACGCAGGTTCAGTCCCTGGGGTGGGAAGATCCCCTGGACAAGGAAATGGCAACCCACTCCAGTATTCTCGCCTGGGAAATCCCATGGAGAGAGGAGCCTTGCTGGCTACAGTCCAGGGGATCATAAAAGATTCGGACACGACTGAGTGACTGAACAACAGCCAGTCTGCTCTGTGAGGCAGATCCTTATCAGCCCTCCTTTACAGATGAGGAGCGAAAGTTCGCGAGGTCAGGAAGCTTGCCCACAGTTCAGAGGCAGGCCCCCTGCTGGTGAAACCTGTACCCCAGCCGCTCCCCAGCTGCACGGACCGCTGCCCTGCAGCGACGGGGGGATGCTGAGAGCAGATGGTCTCGAGACTGGTGCAATTAAAGAGCTTAAAGGAGGTGAAAGATGTTGAAGAGGTGAAATTGTCACTGATTGGATGAGGAGCTTATGGAAATAGAATTTATAGGAAGACTCCCAAGTTTCTGGCTTGAATGGGTGGGGATGGGAGGTCCATGAAATGAGTGTGAAGTCTGAATCAGTTGGCTGAACGCCTGAGACTAACACATTGTCAGTCAACAGTATTTCAGTACAACAAATGTTTTAGAAAAAGAATGGGGATGGGCGGCAATTTTTGGTCATGATCAAAATGCCTATGGGACATCTCAGTAGAGAGGTCAGAAAGCAAAGGTCAGAGGGCAAAAAGAAACAGCTGCAAGGGGCACCTGGACCGTCAGCCAGCTGGAGTCCTCGTCCTCCTCCCAGGCGGTGGACTAACAAGATGCTCTTTGACGCAGGCTCACCAGGACCGAAGGGGAGCCCCGGCTTCCCAGGGATCCCAGGCCCCCCCGGGCAGCCCGGCCCGCGGGGCTCGATGGGACCCGTGGGACCATCTCCTGACCTGTCCCACATTAAGCAAGGCCGCAGGGGCCCTGTGGTGAGTATTTCATCAGCACGCCCATCCGTGGTTGGGGAACGCGTGTTCCTTCTGCTAAATGAGGTCCCTTTGCCTTGTAGGGTCCTCCAGGTGCCCCAGGAAGAGATGGCTCTAAGGTAAGTCTTCCGGGGGGGCCTCACACGCCCCGGGTTCCTCAGGGTCCCCCTCCTTTTAGGCACCACCCGGAGCTCAAGCACGGTTCACTGACCTGCTTTGCATGTGGCCAAGTTGAGACACAGATGTACTTTTTGTCCCTAAACCTGGGAGGAAAATCTAAAAAGCCATTTTCTTAAGATATGGAACAGCCGTAATAATAAAAACAGCCGCAAAAACCACTTGGAAGGAAAAACGACCCCTATAAACGTTAAGCCTCCTGGTTGCCATGGCAGCATGTTTTTCTATTTAGCCAGGCTTCTCTGTGGGGCTGTTTTACGTGTGTTCCTAATTTCTTCGCTGTGTTTAAGTCAAGAACAGGAGAAGTTCCAGTCCGTGCAAGTGGGTGGTTTCGCTCTGGGGGGCTGCCTGCCCCACTGGCCTCATAAAAAAGTCAGTGTGAGTTACTTTAGAAGCTTCTAAGCTATTCCACAGGCTGCCTGGAAGCACCAGCTTCCCTCCTTTCCGATCTGGTTGGAAAACACACGGCCTCGGGGGAAATGGAAGCGCTTGCACTTGACTCCAGCCTTTTGGTTCAGAGCAGCGGCCCCAGGGGTGCGGCGGGAAGCTGAGGTTTGCTTCCCGTAGGAGATGCTGGCTGTCTTGTGCGGGGGATGGTAGTGGTGGGGTCTGAATGGAGGCGGGGGTGGTGGCACCCATCTGGCCCAGACGCTAACCCTGACCCATCTGTTTTCAGGGGGAAAGAGGCGCACCGGGCCCCAGAGGGTCTCCAGTAAGTAGCCCCGCCTGTCTTGCTTCCCCGGGGCAGCGCTCAGCCCGGCCACAGAGAGCTCCGTGGCCACAGAAACGGTCCCAAGAGCCTTTTGCCCCTGGTTGGGTTTTAAAAATCCACTTCATGGTTCTGTGTCTTTGTCACGGCTAATCTTTACTTGGGCTTCCCTGGTGGCTCATGGGTAAAGAATCCACCTGCCAATGCAGGAGACGTGGGTTCGAGCCCTTGGTTTGGAAAAACCCCTGGAGAAAGGGAATGGCTCCTGTGTTCTTGCCTGGAGAGTTCCGTGGACAGCAGAACCTAGCGGGCTACAGTCCATGGGGTCGCCAAAGACTTGGGCATGACTTAGCGACCAAACAGCAACAACCACAATCTTTATTTGGAATGTCTTAAGATTCCAAACTCTGAGTCCATTTCCAGGTGTGTCTTACCGCCTCGGAAGTGGCAGAGCTGAGGTTCAGATCCAAGAGCAGCCCAGCCTCTTAACCACTGCTCTCCGCCTCCCAGGGTTCTTTGGAAGGTAACCGAGCAGGGGCATTCTCAGATTCCGTCATTCTACCAGATTTGATGGAACCTGACAGCTAGGAGAGTCCGTGAGCCACCACGGCGCATCCAGGAGGTGAAGGGGCACAGGGCGGCATCCGCCAGCTGTTGTTTGTGGGCCTGACGTTTCCCCCGTTAGACACAGCGTCGGTGCGGTGGCCACGGCGCCTCCGGGAGCCTGCGTCAGCCGAGGGGGGGCCTCTGGCCGTCTGGTCTGACTCCTGTCTCCTGTGCAGGGACCCCCTGGCTCTTTCGACTTCCTGCTGATCGTGCTGGCGGAAATCCGTAACGACATCACCGAACTGCAGGAACAGGTGTTCGGGCGCCGGATTCACTCTCCAGCAGAGGAGTCCCCGTCACCGCAGGGATTTCCCAGCTATCCGGAGACCCTGGACGTGGGCTCCGGAGACGACTCCCCGGGAAGAACTGAGACAAGAGCCTCGGGAGCCGCCAGAGACTTCTATCCTTAGCGCATCCCACATCTTCCTGCCAAAGTAAGAGTGTTTTCCCTGCAGTGAAATTCTCCAAAGAACAAAAACAAAATTTCACTGGACACCTAACAAAAGACACGGTTTTATCTTCTTTACTCTTCCCTTTCCTCTTCCTACTTCTCCTCTTCAGACACTGTTAACAGAGTCTCTTGCTAGACATGCTAAAGACACCAGGAACGAAATGACTGATTTCAGTGCTTCCCCCGGAATTCCTTATTTTCCAGGGACTTCTAATTACTGAATTAGGTACTCACATTATCTTAAAATTTGGCAGACTGTCAAAAAGGGGGAAAAAGTTCTAAGAAAATGTTTCGGTTCAGTCATTCAGTTGTGTCCAACTCTTTGTGACCCCATGGACTGCAGCACGCCAGGCCTCCCTGTCCATCACCAACTCCCAGAGCTTACTCAAACTCATGTCCATTGAGTCAGTGATGCCATCCAGCCATCTCATCCTCTGTCATCCCTTCTCCTCCTGCCTTCAATCTTTTCAATCACAGTCTTTTCAAATGAGTCCGTTCTTCCCATCAGGTGGCCAAAGTATTGGCGTTTCAGCTTTAGCAACAGTCCTTCTGATGAATATTCAGAACTGATTTCCTTTATGAGGGACTGGCTGGATCTGCTTGCAGTCCAAGGGACTCTCAAGAGTCTTCTCCAACACCACAGTTCAAAAGCATCAATTCTTCCAGCCTCAGTTTTATTTATGGTCCAACTCTCACATCCGTACATGACCACTGGAAAAAACATAGCCTTGACTAGATGGACCTTTGTTGGCAAAGTAATGTCTCTGCTTTTTAATATGCTGCCTAGGTTGGTCATAACTCTTTTCCCAAAGAGCAAGCATCTTTTATTTACATGGCTACAGTCACCATCTACAGAGATTTTGGAGTCCAAAAAAATAAAGTCTGTCACTGTTTCCCTATCTATTTGCCGTGAAATGATGGGACTAGATGCCATGATCTTATTTTTCTGAATGTTGAGTTTTAAGCCAACTTTTTCACTCTCCTCTTTCACTTTCATCAAGAGGCTCTTTAGTTCCTCTTCACTTTCTGCCATAAATGTGATGTCACCTGCATATCTGAGGTTATTGATATTTCTCCCGGCAATCTTGATTCCAGCTTATACTTCATCCAGTCCAGCATTTCTCTTGATGTACTCTGCATATAAGTTAAATAAGCAGGGTGACAATATACAGCCTTGATGTACTCCTTTCCCAAATTGGAACCAGTCTCTTGTTCCATGTCCAGTTTTAATTGTTGCTTCTTGACCCACATACAAATTTCTCAGGAGGCAGGTAAGGTGGTCTGGTATTCCCATCTCTTTCAGAATTTTCCACAGTTTATTGTGATCCACACAGTCAAAGGCTTTGCATAGTTAATAAAGCAGGAGTAGATGTTTTTCTGGAACTCTCTTGCTTTTTCTATGATCCAGTGGATGTTGGCAATTTGACCTCTGGTTCCTCTGCCTTTTCTAAATCCAACTTGAACAAATGGAAGTTCATGGTATTGCTGAAGCCTGGCTTGGAGAATTTTGAGCATTACTGTACGAGCGTGTGAGATGAGTGCAATTGTGCTGTAGTTTGAGCATTCTTTGGCATTGCCTTTCTTTGGGATTGGAATGAAAACTGACCTTTTCCAGTCCTGTGGCCACTGCTGAGTTTTCCAAATTTGCTGGCATGTTGAGTGCAGCACTTTCACAGCATCATCTTTCAGGATTTGAAATAGCTCAACTGGATTTCCATTACGTCCACTAGCTTTGTTCGTAGTGATGCTTTCTAAGGCCCATTTGACTTCACATCCAGAATGTCTGGCTCTAGGTGAGTGATCACATCATAGTGATTATCTGGGTCGTGAAGATCTTTTTTGTACAGTTCTTCCGTGTATTCTTGCCACCTCTTCTTAATATCTTCTTCTGTTAGGTCCATACCATTTCTGTCCTTTATTGAGCCCATCTTTGCATGAAAAGTTCCCTTGATAGCTCTAATTTTCTTGAAGAGATCTCTAGTCTTTCCCATTCTATTGTTTTCCTCTATTTCTTTGCACTGAGGAAGGCTTTCTTATCTCTCCTTGCTATTCTTTGGAACTATGCATTCAAATGAGTGTATCTTTCCTTTTCTCCTTTGCTTTTCTCTTCTTTTCATAGCAATTTGTAAGGCCTCATCAGACAACCATTTTCCCTTTTTGCATTTCTTTTTCTTAGGGATGGTCTTGATCACTGCCTCCTGTACAGTGTCACGAGCCTCCATCCATAGTTCATCAGGCACTCTGTCTATCAGATCTAATCCCTTGAATCTATTTCTCACTTCTACTGTATAATCATTAGGGATTTGATTTAGGTCATACCTGAATGAGCTAGTGGTTTTCCCTACTTTCTTCAATTTAAGTCTGAATTTGGCAATAAGGAGTTCATGATCTGAGCCACAGTCAGCTCCCAGTCTTGTTTTTGCTAACTGTATAGAGCTTCTCCATCTTTGGCTGCAAAGAATATAATCAATCTGATTTCAGTGTAGACCATCTGGTGATGTCCATGTGTAGAGTCTTGTCTCTTGTGTTGTTGGGAGAGAGCGTTTGCTATGACCAGTGAGTTCTCTTGGCAAAACTCTGTTAGCCTTTGCCCTGCTTCATTCTGTACTCCAGGTCAAATTTGCCTGTTACTCCTGGTATTTCTTGACTTCCTACTTTTGTATTCCAGTCCCCTATAGTGAAAAGGACATCTTTTTTAAGTGTTAGTTCTAGAAGGTCTGGTAGGTCTTTATAGAACTGTTCAACTTTAGTTCCTTCAGCATTACTGGTTGGGGCATAGATTTGGATTACTGTGATATTGAATGGTTTGCCTTGGAAATGAACAGAGATCATGCTGTCATTTTTGAGACTGCATCCAAGTACTGCATTTCAGACTCTTGTTGACTATAAGGGCTACTCCATTTCTTCTAAGGGATTCTTGCCCACGGTATTAGATATAATGATCATCTGAGTAAAATTCACCCATTCCAGTCCATTTTAGTTCACTGATTCCTAAAAATGTCTTGCCAACTCCTATTTGACCACTTCCAATTTGCCTTGATTCGTGGGCCTAACATTCCAGGTTCCTATGCATATTGCTCTTTACAGCATCGGACTTTACTTCCATCACCAGTCACATCCACAACTGGGTGGTGTTTTTGCTTTGGCTCCATCCCTTCATTCTTTCTGGAGTTATTTCTCCACTGATCTCCACTAGCATATTGGGCACCTACCGACCTGGGGAGCTCCTCTTTCAGAGTCCTATCTTTTTGCCTTTTCATCCTGTTCTTTGGGTTCTCAAGGCAAGAATACTGAAGTGGTTTGCCATTCCCTTCTCCAGGGGACCACGTTTTGTCAGACCTCTCCACCGTGACCCGTCTGTCTTGGGTGGCCCTACACGGCGTGGCTCATGATTCATTGAGTTAGACAAGGCTGTGGTGCCTGTGATAAGACTGGCTAGTTTTCTGTGATTGTGGTTTTCCTCTGATGGAGAAGGATAAGGGGCTTATGGAAGCTTCCTGATGGGAGAGACTGACTGAGGGGGAAACTGGGTCTTGCTCTGATGGGGGGGGCGGCTGCTCAGTAAATCCTTAGTCCTGTTTTCTGTTGATGGGCAGGGCTGTGTTCCCTCCCTGTTAATTGCCCTGGGGCCAAATTTTGGTGAAGTTAAGGAAAATAATGGAGACCTCCTTCAAAAGTTCCCATGACTCACTGCTACGCTCCGTGCCCCTGACCCTGCAGCAGGCCGCCACCGACCCACGGCTCCGCCAGAGACTCCCGGACACTCCTGGGCAAGTCTGGCTCAGTCTCCTGTGGGGTCACTGCTCCTGTCTCCCGGGTCCTGGTGCACACACGGTTCTGCCCGTGCCCTCCAAGAGTCTGCTTCCCCATCCCGTGTAAGTTCTGGCGGCTCTGTGGTGGGTTAGTGGCTGCTTCCTCCAAGAGGGCTCGTGCCAGGCCCAGGTCTGCGGTGCCCAGAGCCCCTGCCCCTGCGGGAGCCCGCTGCCGACCCGGGCCGCCTCGGGAGGCGCTCACACACAGCGCTGGCTCAGTCCCGGGGCCCTGGGGCCTGGTGCCTTGGCTGAGCGC
This sequence comes from Procapra przewalskii, assembly GCA_006410515.1. Taxonomy (NCBI): domain Eukaryota; kingdom Metazoa; phylum Chordata; class Mammalia; order Artiodactyla; family Bovidae; genus Procapra; species Procapra przewalskii. The sequence goes on along the minus strand of SJYF01000013.1, from coordinate 792,308 downwards.
TCTGAGCGTCTCTGGCAGGAACGGGGTTTGCTTCTAAATGTGAATCCACCCCTCCTACCACTTGCTGGGGCTTCTCCTTTGCCCTTGGACATGGGGTATCTCCTCACAGGCACTCCAGAATTAGTTTACTTATTTTTAAAAAATATAGATACATGTCCCAAAATAGACTGCTACCCACCATATCAAAATTACCCATTTCCAGTGAGAGAGAGGAGACGGCAAATCTGTATTTGCCTCGGTGGGTAATTCTTTTTCCTTGTCAATCTGACAGATTTAAAATATTCTGTCCTCCTACCCAACCTTGTTTACCTGTGTTCCATCCCTGGGTCAGGAAGATCCCCTGGAGAAGAGAATGGCAACCCACTCCAGTATTCTTGCCTGGAGAATCCCATGGACAGAGGAACGTGGCAGGCTACAGTCCATGGGGTTGCAAAGAGTTGCACATAACTGAGCAACTAATACTTCAGTGATTTTGATTAAAGACAGAAGAGGAGCGGAGATTAGAATAGATGGAGAAAAATCACAGTCCCATATAGAGTGCCCTGTAAGTGGCCACATAGTAACGCTCAGATATGACTGTTAAGGGCTTCCCAGCTGGCGCTAGAGGTAAAGAGCCCACCTGCCAATGCAGGAGATGTAAGAGGCGCAGCTTTGATCCCTGGGTTGGAAGATCCCCTGGAGATGGGCAAAGCAACCCACTCCAGTATTCTCACCTGGAAAACCCCGTGGACAGAGGAGCCTGGTGGGCTACTGTCCTTGGGGTCACACAGAGTCAGACACAAGTGAAGCAGTTTATCACGCACACACGTGATTGTTAAGGGTTCATGCCACACTTATCTGTAAGTATTCTATTCAGAGAAGAAAACCACTTTCACTGTAGGAATAAATGCTGTTTTCAAGACAAAAAGTATGAGTGCAGTGCCCTGGCTCACGTAAGAACAGTGACCTTCTGGTTTGCCAGGACATTTAAAAGCTGCTAGGCTGGCCAAAAAGTTCCCAAATGTTGGAGAAATTTCTGGCCAAGCCTATATTTGATTGAATGAGTGGGCTTGTTTAGTAAACCACAAGCTTATTCGTTAAATAAAGGTACCTGACCCTTGGGGAGAGGTGCAGAGTTTCCTGGCTGTGACCAGGTGCCCACCAGATGCCTTTAGGCTGTGATCCCAGTTGACTCAATGGACAGCGGAGCTCAGGGCTGGAAGGAGGTTGCTTGGCTTCAGCTGTTGGCAGGGGAGTGGGGAGATGGTGAGGGGTAAACAAGAGAACCTTGGGCAGGGGCACCTCTGCATCATAGAAGCAGGTAAACTAAGGGCTTCCCTGGTGGCTCAGCTGGTAAAAAATCTTCCTGCAGTGCAGGAGACCCCAGTTCAATTCCTGGGTCAGGAAGTGCCCTGGAGAAGGGGTAGGCCACTCAGTCCAGTTTTCCTGGGCTTCCCTGGCGGCTCAGATGGTAAAGAATCTGCCTGCATGTAGGAGACCCAGGTTTGACCCCTGGGTTGGGAAGATCCCCTGGAGGAGGGCATGGCAACCCACTGCAGTATTCTTGCCTGGATAATCCCCACGGACAGAGGGGGCTGGCGGGCTATAGTCCATGGGGTCACAAAGAGTCAGACACAACTGGGCAAGGAAGCAGAGGCATTAGAAGCCCTTGTCTGGGGCCAGCCAAGCTTGCCAGCATGTTGAAAATAATACATAATGGAAAGATCTCTCGAATGGGGAGTGGAAAAACAACAGTCTTCCTCGTTTGCCAAAAATTTCCGTCCCCCCCCTTCCCATTTTCCCTTAATTTTCCATAATTTAGTCCAAGTTCCAGTTCTTGTAGGTCTTCTTGATTTCCCTTCCCCAGCAAACACAGGAAGCAGTTGGAAACTATATTCCCAAACCTCCCCTGGAGTAGTGTTTGCTCTTACACCTCTGGGTCCCTTTAGGACCCACATTCCAGAAAAAGGCTTTCTCTGGATCCCCAGGAGCATGTGCTTCTTTGGAATGTTGTTGGGGGAGCCGGTGGTCTTAACGGGCAGCTTCCCGGCTCTTCCTGTCTGCTTTGTCACTTGGCACCCAGGACGGTGTTTCACGGGCCCGTTCAGGAGCCCACTGCCCATGTGTTGAGCATCACGCGAGACCGCCGTTGCAGCTTCTCTTTGCTCGTGTTCCCATCTCTTGCCCGCAGCGTCCCCTGAATTTCCCGGTGGTTCCTGTTTAGCTCTCTTTCTCCATCTCCTTTAGGGCCGCCATCGTTTCCCTCTCTCGGGAGAGCTTGTTCAAAGACAATCACGGTGGCCGTTCTTTGGCACTTCTGTCTTCCTTCAGAATGGCAGGAAGGGCTATGTGTGCAAATCGGAAGTGACACCAGCCTTTCTTCCTTCATCCCCATCCTGTTAGAAACAGGGCTCCGTCAGCCAGCCAGTGGCCAAGTTTTTCACCAACGCTTGACTCCACTGTTTCTTTCCTGCACCAAGTCCCTAGCTGCTGTGTACCCCCAATGCGACAGCTGATCGCAGACGCCTCCTCAGAGCTCCTTTCCTGGGATCCCTCCTGCCCCCTTCAGTCTCTCCGGAACCTAACCTTCTCAGCAGGAGCCCTCCCCCACGGGCTTCCAGAGATGAACTCAGCAGATGTTGATTCCCATCTGGAATGTATTTAATGTTTGCCTGCTTGTGGAATGCAGTATTTAAAGTGTGTGGATGGATGAATGCAAAAAAAAAAAAAATGATGCACAGGCTCTATGAGAAATGTACTTCAACTTTGACTTGTAATGAGGAATTTTATTACCTTTTAAACAGTGACCTGAATGTAGAAATATCGGGGTTTTTTTCTTCTATATTGAGTACTCATAAAATGGAACTAAACTGTGTGTTTCACCAGAAGCTAGGATAATATATTAACAGAATGAATGGAATAACAGAATGAATGGAAGGTGGTAATATCTGGGATTTATGAGATGATTCTGGATAGTATTTTCTAGCAAAATATACAATAACCTGTATGTTATCTCAATCTGCTGGATTGGACAACTTGTAAAATAATTATTTATCCTCATATTTCCAAAACTTGGACTACTACTACAGGATAAAATATATACTCTGTATACCCAAATTATATTTTTCAAAGATAAGATATAATAATGCATTGTTATTCCTAATATATCTTTTAGCTATGGATGGAAAACCAAAGCTTCACTGTCTAAACAGGACTTCTGCTTAGACCCTAAAAGAATAGGCCCTCGGGGGGGAAGGGGGCACAAAATGTGTTAGTCTGAGTGAACTGCTTCATGTCTCATGGAGGGAAAGGTCTTTCCCAGAAATATTGATTTCAGTCTTTTGCACTCTGATAAATAGAACTTAGAACAGGACTTTATAGATTGGCTCTGTTTCAGAAAGCAATGGACATAAAATTCTCCTATCCAAAATAGGAGGGGATACACCTTAGTTTAAGAAAATCCTCCTCCCTTTCCAGTTGCAAAGGGAGACATTACAAGCTTTGCAATGCCAAAGCCTGGGGGCCGTGCTAAAGGAAGGCTGTCTTGTCTCTCCTGTATTTTCTAACACCTGCCATGGAATGAACCGGCCAGCTAAAGTCATTTCTAGTATAAACTCAGACAAGTGTGTTTCACAGCCAAGCAGGGAAAGAACAAGTGCACACTGGCGTTTGGTGCGGGCAGGGGCGTGTTCTCCAGCAGGTGCCAGGCAGCGGGCCTCCGACCATGGCCCTGCTCCTGCTCCCTGTCTGGGTTCGTGCAGCTGTCTGCTCACAAAGCCCGCCCCCAGGCACGCGGGGGACAGTATCCTTGGTGACCAGGTGCCCGGCATCTCCCTGGGTTGACAGAAGACCCCTCCTCTCTCCCCCCTCCCCCCACTCCAGCCTGTCACAGAGAAGCCTCAGTATGTAGCCTTAACATCTTTCAGATAACCTTCCCTGAAAAGGAAATTTATCCACAGGAATCCAGGCCAAACAACTAGTAGAACAGAGCCATCTGAATTTTTAATAATGAGTTCAGGGAAACAGAGGAAAACTTTCCTGGCACAGTTAGCATGCATATTTCACAAGAATCAGAAAATAATTTTCCATTTGAGAAAAAAAAATTGACTAATTGTTAAAGCATAAAACCTTGGACTTCACATGCTCCTGCAACAAATACCACCTTAGAGATATCCTAGAAAAGAAAGAGCCTTTTACACATTCCCCCAGGGACCTCACATTCTTTAGGTGAGAGCCTCAAAGCAAGTAACCTCGGGAACTCCACGCGTGTCGTGACCCCATTTTTATCTCCAGTGCCTAGCCATATACTTTAGCAGCGGTGCTCATTATTTATAGCAGGTCCCTATAACAGTTGTGCTGTGTTCAGTCATGGATGTGATACTATGTAGTGCTTTTGATAAGATGATATACGCCTAATAACAGTTATTTTTCTTACGTGGTTGTGCTGTGTTTTGTCCTGGAACCCAGTCCTAAAAAAGTCTGTATACAAGGTGATGGAGAAAGACGTTTCTCTTAGGAGCCAGAGCCTGCATTCTGGGTACGCTGCCCCCTGGGGGGATGGGCTGTGGTCCCAGCATTTGAGCCTGAGCCAAGGTCTTAGGACCCAGCTTCCACTGAA
>SJYF01000013.1:766953-782218 GCA_006410515.1 Procapra przewalskii | reverse complement strand
GGCTGCTGCGGTCCTTGCCACCAGCCAGCTTGACACACTGAGCATATAAATATTCACACGGCGTGGAGTGAGAGCCTTTAGACCGACAGGATGTGGTCTGGGTGTTCCAAATAAGTGAAAGCAGCCCCGGGGACTGGCTCCCCCCAGCTCACGGGGCATCCGTCTGCTGAGGATCCAATCCACGACTGGCGCAGGGAAGCACCCTCTCAGAGCCAGTCTGTCAACCCTCACCCCATTCATTGCACCCGAGTCTTCCTCTGGGGGCCTGATTACTGGACTTGAAGTTCCACTCGGCGACCTGTCCGTGGTCAGATGGGACTGCAAGGTTGCGGCCGTGTGCCCCCCCCAGCACCCAAGTGGGCATCGTTTGCTCGGGCAGGTCAGTCTCTCTCCCACCTTTCGCTTGATTTCCAAGGTCCCCCGTGAGACCAGGCATCTGTTCTCATGGGAGAGTTGCCTTGGGGTCCCTTGGGGCTAGGGGGTGCGGGTAGGGATCCTGGGTGCATGGAGGGGCCTCAGAGGAGTGAAGGACCACCCTCTGAAGGATAGGGAATCTACAACCGACACCCCAAAATACCAGGCCTCCCCACCCCTCACCATGAGTCTGGCCAGGTCTGAAATCCTCACCACTAACTTCCCCTCTTAGGGGCCACCTGCTCCGGTTACTGCTCTCAAAAACTGGTTCATCCACTAGCCAGCACTGACATGGAAAACTTAGTCATCTGACTCTATACTGAGACCCAAGTTCAGTTCAGTCCAGCCGCTCAGTCATGTCCGACTCTTTGCGACCCCATGAACCACAGCACACCAGACCTCCCTGTCCATCACCAACTCCCGGACTCCACCCAAACCCATGTCCATGGAGTTGGTGATGCCATCCAACCATCTCATCCTCTGTCATCCCCTTCTCCTCCTGCCCTCAGTCTTTCCCAGCATCAGGGTCTTTTCAAATGAGTCAGCTCTTTCCATCCAGTGGCCAAAGTATTGGAGTTTCAGCTTCAACATCAGTCCTTCCAATGAACACCCAGGACCGACCTCCTTTAGGATGGAGTGGTTGGATCTCCTTGCTGTCCAAGGGACTCCCAAGAGTCTTCTCCAACACCACAGTTCAAAAGCATCAATTCTTCTGCACTCAGCTTTCTATACAGTCCAACTCTCACATCCATACATGACCACTGGAAAAACCATAGCCTTGACTAGACAAACCTTTGTTGACAAAGTAATTGAGACCCAAAGATAAAGCAATTTGGAGGGAGTTTGTGATCTATAATCAGGAGGGAAAAACAGAACTAATTTCAAAGCTAAACTCCGGCAGGGCTAGTTTCAGGAAAGGAAGGTAGATTATAAGAGAATCCAAGACAGCGGCCCATGGGCTCTGTCATCTCAAAGCACCTCTCCTCCAGTTCAGTGAACATTCTCCCAACACCATCACTGGGAACTGGGAGGCTTCTGAGACGCTCCCATTGCCAGCTGGGTGCCACCGCCCCTGCCCATGTCATACTAGGGGAATGTGAAGGAATGAGTTCAGCCTCACTGGCAAGAGTTCGGATCAGGGCCATGTCTGGGTCAGAGTTGTGCCAGGGGCTTCTCCACCGCGCACTCTTGCTGCCTTCAGAGATGGCCTCCTTTCTTTCTCCCATATGGAAGCTGGAAGCGGTGATGGCAGTTGTTCCAATCTCCCTCCTACCCTTCATCAGAAACTGCTTGAGGACAGGCATTAACATCTTCATCACTTCTGGGGGACCTAGAAGAGTTTGATGCACACACAATTAACAGTTCAGAAAATGTCTGCAGGGAGCAGCCAGTTGCTAAGGACACAGTCACAAGTGGCCCCCAGTTACTTCCATTCACTCAGCTATTCAGCAAAGGATGCATCGGCCGACCGCTCTGGGACACACGCCGTGTGAGCGCTGGATGTGTGATAAATGTCGAGGCCAGCTCTGGCCCCCGTCTTCACAGGCTTGTGAATGGAATCACAGGCCTATGAGGACACATACTGAAGCCCCATCACCTTTTAAATTTTTGTGCAGAAATTTTCCCAGGGATCTTTCATTTTACATTTCAAAACTGGATGCTTCCTTCTAGGCAACGTCCCCAGACAACGCTGGCCAGCAGGACAGAGCCTGTCACAAAGCCTGCGTCTCTTTCCGCTGCCTCTTCTGCACTAAATGTATCTACACTTGGGTTTAGCAAGCTGCAAAAGCCGGCTCAGGATGTAGAATTTTCCTATTGAAGCAAAATTGTGCCTTAAGCCGGAGCTGAGGTCAAAATGCACTAGGAACGCCCACAATGTAAAGTGAGCACCTTCGAACAGGCAGCACCCACCTTCCTCACAGGACTTGCAGCTCCTATGCAGGATGGTGCTCCTCGCCAGCCCTCACTAAGGGCTGGCGGAGGGAGATGGAGACCAGATAGGAAAGAAGACGGTTAGTCCCTACCCCCGGGGGTCGGCGCGGGGCGTTTCCCATCCCTAACGTCAAGTGAGATGCCGCTCTGAGAAGAGGACCCAGAGCAACGCGGTGCCTCTGGGAAGGTTCGAGGGCAGCTTGCTCACTAGCTGGCCGAGGGCTGACCTGCTGAGCTCACCAGCCTGTGCGGCTCCTGCCACGCAAGCAAAGCCCAGCGCAGGCATCCCTGAGAAGATGCTCTTGGAGGCAAGGAACGGGGTTTGCTTTCCTTCATTATCTCAGTTACAGGCCCAAGATCTGCAAATCATTGCAGGCAAATCTGCACCTGTGTGTGTCTCTCCCTCCCGCTCCGAAACCAGATGACCTCAGCGCTGGGTCTGCCACACATGTCTTCCAATTTTTACTTCCTTCCCCCTGGCATTCAGAGGAAATCTCTGGATTTCCTCACGGGCATTCCCCAGACAGCGGGGCTTCCCCAGTGGCTGGGCGGTAAGGAATCTGCCTGCAAGGCAGGAGCCACAGGAGACATGGGTTCAATCCCTGGGTGGGGAAGATCCCTGGGAAGAGGTTATGGGAACCCACACCAGCGTTCTTCCCTGGAGAATCCCATGGGCAGAGGAGCGTGGCAGGCTAGAGTCCATGGGGTTGCAAAGAGTCGGACACAGCTGGAGCGACTGAGCATGTCTCCCCTGGACATTAGCTGTGAAACACCTGGAGGGTCACGGCTCACACTTGTCTCTCCTATGCCTCCCACCACCAAGGGGAAAGAGAGGGGTGCTTGGGCATGGGTGCCCTGAAGAGAGAGGATGTGGTAACACACAGGGAGGACTCACCTGCTTTGGTGAAGTCGGAGGCCTGGCACCAGTAGCCTCTCCCTCGGAGCCTGAAGGCACCTGGTTTCTCGTCCCTGGGAAGAAGATAGGGATGCCCCCCACGCCAGGCTGTATGCAAGGGGTCCCGGCTTGCATGTGAAAGAGCAGGAGGTGAGAAGACTGGAGGGAGCCCAGCCCGTGGCCCCTCCCCACTCTGACCCCAAGAGTGACCAGCGCCCGCCTCACACGTCCTGCCTGGCTCCCACCATCCAGGAGTGTGAATTAGCAAAGAAGGGGGTGGAGGCATTTCAGAATAGACCCCTGCTCGCTTCCAAATGGACAGGCCCACAGCCCTGGCCTCTGCTGCCAGTGGGGAGCAGGGAAGAGCCAAGCTTGAGTCAAGTTCAAGTTTAAAGGGTTTTTTTTAATTGGTTATAATCCTGTAATTATGTCATCAGATCACCTTACGGGAATAAATGTTGTTGACTTGAATTTTTTTAACTTTTTATTTTATATTGGCAAATAACTAACAATGCTGTGATAATTTCAGGTGGACACCAAACGGACTCAGCCGTACATAAACACGTGTCCATTTCTCCCCCAAACTCCCCTCCCATCCAGGCCGCCGTGTAACAGTGAGCAGAGTTCCCTGGGCTCCACAGTGGGTCCTTGCTCTTTATCCATTGTAAATACAGCAGTGTTTAAATGTCTGTCCAAACTCTCTAATTATCCCTTCCCCCTGTCCTTTCCCCCAAGTTTAAAGTGTTTTACCTGAACAGACTTTGGTCTTAGATCCCAAAGGTGACTAGAGAGTTAGAATTTGGTCATGATTTTGTGAAAAAAGCCACAGCCAAAAAAGGGGCAGGGGAGATTAAACAGAAGTGTTAAAAACATTTTGTCTCCCTAATAAACTTAGACTTTTTAGTAAACCATTACAGATGTGAGGCATTTTTTAATTAGTACTTTCAAGTTCACTTTGTAGTTACTGCCTTGGGGATCTATTCAGATATCATAGTTATGCACAGGAATCATCTGTTTGTTAAGTCTGCATGGGTCCAACCACCATCCAAAGCAAGTGCCTAAGAAACTGGATCTGAAAAAAAGAGACAAGTTCCTTCATCTTCATGAGATACAGCATCCCGCTGCCATCAGCACCATCCATCCGAACTCTGGGCTCTGTTTGCAGAAGAGAGAAGTCTTTGCTGTAACCATCCTGGTATTTCACAACTCATGTTGCTGGGGGAAGCATGTGAGGAAATCCAGACATGGCGGGGATCTATTTTGAACGCCAAGGGGAGCAAAAAATGGAAGATATGCATGGCAAACCCAACGTTGAGGTAATTTGATTTCAACATGGGCGGGAGAAACTCATGCTGGTGTGGACTGGCCTGCAAAGATTCCTGATTCTTGGATCTCAGGCCCATAGTTGGGATTATGCTGTTGACATTGAGGATGTCCGCATACATCTCTCTGTAATTATTCTTGATTGAGATTGACTGACTCAGGGAAGGGCGATGGTGGGATGGGAAGGAAAACAATTATTTTCTGGCCAGGTTTATCTAACTTGTGAATTTGTGGAGGTCAGTCAGTAACACTGTTAAAATATTTAATGTGTTTCATGATTTTTAAAATCTTTAAAAAATACTTTAAAATATTACAAATGTCTATTATATGTCTGTAAATAATCTCATGGGGCAGAAAAAATATGGATTAAAGAAGATTGTCCAGGGGTTTCTCTGGTGGTCTAATGACTAAGACTCTGCTCTCCCAATCCAAGGGGCCCAGGTTCAATCCCTGGTCGGGGAACTAGATCCCACATGCTTTCAGTAAAGATCTCACATGTAGCTATTAAGACCCAGTGCACAAATACATACATATTAAAAAAAGAAAGATTGTCCATGAGTTGATAATTGTGAAAGCTGAGTGGTGGGTACATTGGTGTTCATTGTAATAGTCCCTCTACTTTTTTATGTTTAAAACTAAAACTGTCTATAATGAAAAGTCTTTCAAAACCGCACAAAGATTTAGTGGCTTAAAAATATCATTTGCTGGTTATCCAACGGAAGTAGAGTGGAGGACAGGGAGCCTGGCGCGCTGCAGTCCACAGGGTCACAGAGTCGGACGTGACTGAGCGGCTGAATAACAACGACGAATGGGCGTATTGTCTGGCTGAAGGTGGAGATCACAGTCTGGCGGCCACCTGGGAGGCAGGCGCCTGTCGTTTGAGGGGACGCTCCGAGCCTCGTTTCTAGAAGGTCCTCACTCTACAGAGTCGCGTCTGTCCTGGAGAAGTCAGAGGCGTACGCTCTGGGTGAAATGAAATCCCATCTCTGTGGGTTTCATTCTGTGTTTCTTTTTTCTTCCTTGCATAATGGGTTCAGTGTCTGTGGAAGAGGCAGACACTACTGGGCAAGGTTTTCCCTCTAAAATCTTCCAGCGGACTCATCTGTTTATTGGGGGATTTGTCACAAGCATTTCCTGACCCATTTCATTCCCGTGGCCAGAGGCAAAAAGGCTAGGACTAGGTTCAGCCCCCAGTGAAAAGAATTTCAAGCCCCAGCAAGCTAGGCATCCTCACATGGAATTTGCTCCAGGCCTCTTTCCACACCTCCAGGCCCCACAGGTTTGTCTCAGCTTCTCTCTACTCCCTTTGGTCTCAACCGAACCGAGAGACAAGAATAGAGCGGGATTCTGAGTCTCATGGGGGAAGAGGCTAAGGATTTTTCTTTTTTCCCAAGACCCATTGGCCAACTTAGCAAATTCTACTTCTAAATGAAATAGAAACTTTGGTTTTCTGTAAACTAAATAAATACAGCACCGCCATGGTGGAAACGTCTCTGCTATTGATGGGAACCCAGCCATTCTTCCTCTTTCTGGGAGTAATGTCTGTTTGTCTTCTGGAGAACCACTTGGTGTAGCTGGAGTGTGGTAGACCCCACTGTTACCACAGAGGCGGAGGCGTATATAATCCCTGCTTTTCCAGTCTCATGTACAGATTCTTTACTGTTCTGAGCCACCAGGGGGAGCTGGACCTAAAGAAGGCTGAGCAACAAAGAACTGATGCTTTCAAACTGTGGTGCTGGAGAAGACTCTTGAGAGTCCCTTGGACTGCAAGGAGATCCAACCAGTCCATTCTAAGAAAATCAGTCCTGAATATTCACTGGAAGGACTGATGTTGAAGCTGAAGCTCCAATACTTTGGCCACCTGATGTGAAGAGCTGACTCACTGGAAAAGACCCTGATGCTGGGAAAGATTGAAGGCAGGAGGAGAAGGGGACGACAGAGGATGAGATGGCTGGTTGGCATCACTGACCAACAGACATGAGTTTGGTCAAACTCCAGGAGATGGTGAAGGACAGGGAGGCCTGGCAGGCTGCAGTCCATGAGGTCGCAAAGAGTCAGACAGAACTTAGCAACCGAACAGCAACAGTTAAGCAGCGTCTAGAACCTTTAATATGAGCTAGCTGCCATCAGAAATGTCTGAGAGACTTGTGATATCTGTAATATGCATGAGACAGAATGGTCTAGCGCTGTGCTGTGCTGTGCTCGGTGGCTCAGTCGTGTCTGACTCTTGGCCACCCCATGGACTGCTGCCCGCCAGGCTCCTCTGTCCATGGGGACTCTCCAGGCAAGAATACTGGAGTGGGTGGCCAGGCCCTCCCCAGGGGATCTTCCCAACCCAGGGATCGAACCAAGGTCTCCCACATTGCAGGTGGATTCTTTACTGTCTGAGCCACCAGGGAAGCCCAGTGGTCCAGGGCAACTGCCTTAATAGTGGTTAGAATAGACCTTCATGGTGTTTAATGATGGCCAGGCTTGGGGACAGAGTGATGCTGCTAATCCACGTGGACGTCCGCGAGGCCTCAACAGTAAGAGTTGTTTGGGGACTTAAAAGCCCAAAGATGGGCGCTTTTGAGCAGCTCAGGACTGATTTCCTAGAATGCCCTTGGTGCTGGCTGGAACCCATGCCACATTCACGACCACATCTGTGACCCAGCAAAGACTGCTTCGCTTCCATGTTGACAGAACCACGGCTACATGCTCTCTCCCAGAGAATCAGAAAATGACTCTTGCAGCCTCAGAGAAGCCTCCAGAGTGAGTTGTGTGGTATAATGTAAAGAATTAGTAAGCCAATTTTGAACCTCTTCACCACCTGGAAAGACCCATGTGATTTCTTGTAGTTGGTGAATCTAGTTAGCAGTGAGAAAGACAGAGAGGTAGGTCTGTTGGCAGAACTGGCCAAAAAAACTCAGGTAAGAGACTCTGGGATAGACTCAGGGAGCCAGGAGTGATGTAGGTGTGACCCACAGCCCTTAAAACTAGACCCGTGAGGCAGAGACTGCTAACTGTCCTTAACCTTCTTAGTAATAAAACTGGTTTTTAGCTGGGACTTGTGATCATACAAAATCAAGACTACATTTCCCAGCCTCCCCGGCAACTAGAGATGTTATGTGACAAGCTACCAGTCAAAGAATGTGAGCAAAATTTTATGTTTAACTTCCAGAATGTGTCCTTAAAGGACGAATACATTCTCTTTTCCTCTTTCTTGCTGGCTGGGATTTAGATGTAATGTTGAGAAGTTAAGCGGCCATTCTTACCCCATGAATTGGACTATTGTTGTTCTTCAATCACTAAATCATGTCCAACTCTTTGCAATCCCATGGACTGCAGCCCACCAAGCTTCCCTGCCCTTCACTACAGGCCAGAGTCTGCTCAAACTCATGTCCATTGATTCAGTGATGCCATCCAACCATCCATCCTCTCTCCGTCACCCCCTTCTCCTCCTGTCCTCAATCCCTCCTTGCATCATAGTCTTTTCCAATGAGTTGGCTCTTTGCATCAAGTGGCCAAAGTATTGGAGCTTTAGCATCAGTCCTTTCAGTGAATAGTCAGGACTGGTCTCCTTTAGGATTGACTGGTTGCATCGCCTTGCAGTCCAAGGGACTCTCAAGAGTCTTCTCCAGCACCACAGTTTGAAAGCATCAGTTCTTCAATGCTCAGTCTTCTTTATGGTGAACTCCCACATTTGTACATGGATTGTACTATAAAGGAGGGTAAAGCAGAAAGAAAATGGAGCCAGGGTCCCTGGTGATCATGGAGCCATTAGGCTAAACCTTGGCACCCCAACTCTGGACTTGTATGCAAGGGAAAAATTAACTGCCATCTCCTGTAACCACTGGAATTACTGACATTTGTTAGGTTTTTTTGGTAATAATCGGGTCAGTCTGATACAGTTAAAAACCCTCAACAGACAAATTCTCTGCCAGTGAACATTAGCAAAAACACCCAATTAGAAGACCCTCCAAAACTGTGCTCAGGTCAGGGATGGACAACAGTCCTCCTGCACCTCACCCCAGGATAGGTGAGATGGATTCTGAAAGGGCCGGAGTTATCTGACTTTCTCTGGCGGTGGCACTGGGCAGCTTTGAATGGCTGCTTGCTCTCATTCTTGCTTTTCTTCCTATTCCAAGGCTCTAATCTTAGGGACTTCCCTGACTATCCAGCGGTTATGACTCGGAGCTTCCAATGCCGTGGTTGTAGGTTTGATCCCTGATCAGGGAATGAAAATACTATATGCCGCGTGGTGCAGTCAAATAGAAAAAAGAAAAAGAAAGGAAAAGGTCTTTAAGAAAAATGGGGTCTAATCTTAGAAGGGAAGTGGTTAGATGCCACAACTTATGTGTTTGCCCACTTGCTCTTAGGGAACCTGCCTTCCCCTCCCCATGTAAGCAAGAGGCTCCGACACTAGTCAGCACCCAGAGAGGGACTGTACACCCACCCAGGAGGAGAAAACAGGTAGGAGAGGGAGATGTTAGCCCTGTGGCTGTTAGACTTGAGTGGGGATCAGATTCACCTGGAGCGCTTGTTAAACCAGACCAGCAGACTGACCCCACACCCGGAGCTTTGATTCAGTACGTCTGGGGAAGGGCTAAAAAATTTGCATTTCTACCAAGTTCTATGAGCCACGTTTTCAGAATCCCTCCTGTCAACTAGAAATAGAAATAATGCATAGGTGTCTTATTTCCATATTGGTCTTCTCTTTAACCAAAGGAAGTGTAACCAGGCAAAAATAATGAACATGTGTCAAAGTACTCTTCACCAACGCAGAACTGAAAAAGAGAGGGCTGAATGACAAGCAAAAAAATCCTTCAGAATGCATCCCATTTTTACAAGCGATGAGAGTGGGAGAAAAGGGGTCCTTTCAAGGAATCTGTGCAGAGACATGTCCCCAGGGACCAAGGCAATCCTGGTGAAGGCAAGGCCTTAACCTTGGGAGGGAAGGTTTGTAGAAAGAAGCTAAGGTTTAGCTATGCTATTGAGAAAGAGGTGGGTGGAAATGAAATCAATTTTTTTTTTAAAAGAACAGAGTTACTGTGAAACTATGTGCTGGCAGGAACAAGCACAAATCTTCTCTAGAATATACACCACTTGGAAAATTAGCACATGCAGCAAGACTTTATAAGTACCAAACTACTTAAAAGTTTCTGGTTATAGTCAGATCTGAAGTGTGGGTACATGGTCTTTATTCTGGAGCAGTGAAGTTTGCTAATGGGATAAAAAGTTAGTGAAGGATGACTTCAAACTTTCAAAAAATGTGTCAGGGCAAAGAAAACTTACTTGAATAGTTCCAAATTTATATCAGCATTCTACCAGTTCAGGCAGAGGAGACCCCACGCTAAATATTTTCTTTTTTCTAAACATAGAATTCCTGCCAGAATTAAATTTTGTTTAGTTGTCATGTCTTTCCTATCTTGTGCTATTTTAGGATGAGGAGTTATCGGGAGATGTATTCAAAAATGTTGATTACATTAAGCCAATCATTTGACAATTTTACTTCTTTCCAAGAGGAAGTCATGTAGAACTTCTGAATTCATTTTACACCAAAAGGAATGCCTACTTCCAGGAATATTTTGGAGTAGATATTGTGACAAAATACTCCTTCTGTGACCCTTAAAATGACGGATTAAAATGTTAAAAAAAAAAATAAAAGTTTTTAAATGCCTTGACCTGGTGGGAAACGACGAGAATTCTTTGGAAGTCAACAATGACAAATCCAGACAGGCAAGTGGGAATTTGGGTTGGCATTTACCCGGGGTATCTGCTAGTCCCTAGTCACATGGAAAGTCCGTTTTCATGGGCCATGCACATGTGCACTGCAAGTAAAGTCCGGAGCAAAAGAGGGGGGTTATCGTTTTGGGTCCCCCTGCAAAATTCAGACATTGCAGTCCTAACCCCTGGTATACCAGAATGTAACCTTTTCAGACATAGGGTCACTGCAGATGTAATTAGGGGTTTTTTGTTATTTGTTTTTATTTTATGAAGTGTTTAATGCTAATGCTGAGAAGATCTCTGTTCTTTTTTAATGAATATTTATCTTTTAATTTATTTTTTATTGTAGTATAATTAATCTACAATGTTGTTAAGTTTTAAAATGGGGTCCCTCAGGTGAGCCCTACTCCGATATGACCGGTGTCCAGAAAAAGGAGAACGGAACTTGGACACAGGCAGGCCCGCAGGGAGAGCACCATACAATGAGCAAAGCCAGGGGCCAGGGTGGCGTGCCAAGGAGCCAAGGAGCCGAAGACTGCCAGCCAGTCCCCAGAAGTTCGGGAAGGGGGTGGAGTGGTTTCTCCATCGCAGCCTTTGGGAAGAGTCAGTCCTGGGGGCCTTCATGTCAGTCCTCTGGCCTCTAAAATTACAAGAACCTAAACTGCTGCCATTTAAGCCCCCCGCTCTGTGGTGCTGGGCTTCCCTGGTGGCTCAGCTGGTAAAGAATCCGCCCGCAATGCGGGAGACCTGGGTTCGACCCCTGGGTGGGGAAAAGCCCCTGAAGGAGGGAAAGGCTCCCCACTCCAGGCCCCTGGTATTACTTCTGGCAGCTGGAGCAGACCAATCCCAGGGAATGGGGGTGGGGAGGGTGACTGGATCAGGGGCCCCCACCCAAAGCTTGGACACGGTGTGACCCGCTCAGCAGGGATATGAAGGGGGAGGAAACACCTGCAGAGGAGCGGGTGGGCACCACAAGCCTGACTTCAGACTACCACTGAGATGAGAAATACTCTGAGATGAAAATTTTGTTTAAAATGGCCCCAGGTGCGGACTTCCAGTGGTTAAGACTCTGCATTCTCAACGCAGGGAGTACGGGTTCCATCCCCGGGTGGGGAGCTCAGATCCTGCACACCGCTGGTTGTACCCAAAACAGAGCCCAGATGGACAGTGTTCCCAGGCAAACAGATCCCTGCAGACTGAGCATCCTCTTAACTCCCTTCTCAAAGAAAAATCCCACAGGTAACTTTCCAAGAAATATGAAACCCTGGTCAAAAAATCACTAAACACACATAAGGAAACAAGAGTGAGGGTTGATGGAAAGAATGAAGGGCTGAAAGAGAGCCACGAAGAACACAGACATGTAAACCTTAGAAGCAAAATGTGATTTTAGGAGAAAGGCATTGAAATCATGAAGAGGAACATGAGATTATCAAATTTGATCAGGGAAGTTTGGGGAAGAACCACAAAAATTCTATAATTGAAAAATATAACCATTATTTTAAAAAATAAAATGGATGCTCTAAACCAAAGGTGAGATATAGGAGAACTGATTAACTAGACGAGAGATCTGAAGAAATTATGCAGACTACAGACAAAGAGAAAAAAAATGAAAAATGAGAAGGAAAAGATGTATGGGGCAACATGACTAAAATGCAGCTGATCAGAATTCTAGAGGGAAGCATAAGAGAGAAAATGACAAGGCAACAACCAGAGAGAAAATGGATGAGAAGTTTTCCTGAATTATTGAAGATGGCCTTTCTCAGATTCAGGAAGCCAAAAAAAAAAATGCAGTTAAATGGAAAACCCGCCCACATGGAAAACCCGCCTACATATACACCGTAGTAAAACTGAAGAAAACCAGGAGATCCAAAGACACAGAGACAGGAAAGACTAGAGAAAACTCTCATTATATGCAGAATATATAATCTATTTTTTTAAGAGATCATAACAAACAAGACTGACTAGGGGTTTCAGTGAAGTGAGCAGATACAAGATCAAAATGCAGATATCAGTGGCTTTGCTGTCTGCCAGCCAGAAACAATTAGAACATCATTTTTAAAAGGTTCAGTTCTCCATGGCAACAAACACTGTAAAGGATCCAGAAATAAACCTAACAAGAGAGGCATGTGGTCTTTTCACAGAAACTATAAAAATTTTGCTAACAAATGCTTAAAAACAACTCGACAAATGGTGGTAAACACCATGCTCTTGGATAGAACGACCCAGGATTGTAAGGTTTTCTATTTCCCCAAAATTAATACAGACATTCAGAACAATCTGAAACAGCATCCCAACAGGAGTTTCTTTGACAAGCTCATCCCAAAATTTTAAAAGGAAAGTAAAAGCTCAAAATGAGCCACGCCAATTTTGAAAACAAAACAGAAAAAAAAGACTTGCCCAATCAAATACTGAAACATATTCTAAAGCCAGCATAATTAAAAGGGTAAGTATTTTATATTAATAAGTGAATAAATAGAAAAATAAATCAAGGATAAACTAAGTATCAGAGACGGACTTATGTATATATATCAAAATTTATTCCATAATAAAATTGGCACTTCGAATCATTGACTAGATCATCAATACATGTTAGGATGTAAGCTCTCCATTTGGAAAACTAAGCCTGGGCCTTCAACATCACAGTTCAGTTCAATTCAGTTCCGTCACTCAGTCGTGTCCGACTCTTTGCGACCCCATGAATCACAGCACGCCAGGCTTCCTGTCCATCACCAACTCCCAGAGTTCACCCAAACTCATGTACATCGAGTCGGTGATGCCATCCAGCCGTCTCATCCTCTGTCGTCCCCTTCTCCTCCTGCCCGCAATCCCTCCCAGCATTAGAGTCTTTTCCAATGAGTCAACTCCTCGCATGAGGTGGCCAAAGTACTGGAGTTTCAGCCTCAGCATCAGTCCTTCCAATGAACACCCAGGACTGACCTCCTTTGGGATGGACTGGTTAGATCTCCTTGCAGTCCAAGAGACTCTCAAGAGTCTTCTCCAGCACCACAGTTCAAAAGCATCAATTCTTTGGTGCTCAGCTTTCTTCACAGTCCAACTCTCACATCCATACGTGACCAAAGGAAAAACTGTAGCCTTGACTAGACAGACATCACAAGCACAAGTTAAATCCAACTAGATTAAATATAAATACAAAAACCTCATAGGATTTTTTTAAATAAGAACCTATATGAACATACTTACTATATGTGAAAACTTTTTAATCAACCCCTAAAAAATTTTAAAGCATAAAGGAAAAAAATTTAAATTTGACAACATCAAAATGTAATACTTTTATTTAAATGAAAAGATTCTATACAACAACAAAAAAGAAGACAAACGCTTTTATAGAAAAAAAAAGTCATAATGGGCAATTCAGGGCAGGATGATAGATAAACATGAGACGCTCAGATTCACTAAAAACCCGAGGAATGCAAATGTTTTTTAAAATTGAGATAATCTCACCCAAAAGAATGCCAAAGTTTAAAAATGATTATAACAAGAGTTGGCAAAGATAATGGAAAGGCAGATGTTGCTGGTGAGTATATCCATTTTGGAAGGGCAGTTTGGCTCTATTAATACGTCTAATATACACCCCCCTTTTTTTTTTAAGTCTCTCAGTTGTGTCCGACTCTTTGCGACCCCGTGGACTTTAGCCTACCAAGCTCCTCTGTTCATGGGATTTTCCAGGCAATAGTCCTGGAGTGGATTGCCATTTCCTTCTCCAGGGGATCTTCCCAACCCAGGGCTCAAACCCAGGTCTCCCGCATTGTAGACAGACGCTTTACCGTCTGAGCCACACCCCCTACCACCTGACGATCTGATGTCCCCGTATCTACCCTCAAGACCCTACACGAGTCCACTAAGAGGTGTGTACAAGGATTTTCAGAGCAGCATTGGTTATAACAGAAAAAAACCCAAAACTGAAAGCAAACCAAATGTCCATCAATAGGGAAAAAATTGTGTAAACTGCAAATCTATCCATTCCATAAAGTGCTTCTAGAACACTAGGATGGGTGCTGGTAGCTGAGCTGTATCCTACGCTGGGAGAGCCTGTACATCGTTGGTGGGTTTTGGCACGTTGTCTCATGTCCCTTGAGAGATGTTCCAAAGTTCTGTGGGACACGTGGGTTCAGCTCTGTGTCTTCAAGGCCCCCTGCCTCTTACACCTCCAATGTAGAGTGTTTCAAAATAAGAAAGCAACTCTTGGAGCAAACCGTCATCATCTGTCAGGCATCAATACTATAGTTTTTTTTTTTTTTAATGTCGATAACTGGAAGAAAAGCTAATGCATTTCAATCAGTTGAAAACAAACTGTCAACTAGTTACTCCATCTTTCAGGGCAAAATTGCCTTACAGTCAATTCCCTGCACAACAAAGCTGTCTGAGGCAAAAGTGCTTGCAGCAAAGATATCTCAGGCAAAGAAGCCTCTGGAGAAAATACCACACATCCGGTCCAACAGCATCCGCTCCCCCTGCTTTACTCAGTGGGAGACCTCAAAAAGCCAAGCGCACCCCTCCACAGCTCTGTGATTTTAAGCCAAGAATTCAACCTCCCCGAGTCTCAGTTTCCTCACCTGCAAAATGGGTATAACAGTGTCTTCCGCGTGTGGGTTCTCTGTCTCACACATGTGATGAACAACTCGCTCTGGACCATCACTGTTAGCACGACCACCTGTGTTTCCCTTCCTTTCTCCCGCTTCCCTTGAGCGCTTTTTGCATTTCCTAGTTGACTCGACAGATGGGGCAATTGAATCGCACAGGGAGCCTCTGTGCAGCTGGCCTGAGTCTCTTCCCACCAAGCTGCTGCCTCTGGGCTGCTTTCCGGGGGTCAGACCTGCATTCCTGCTTGAACGGCTGTCAGATCGAGGCAGGAGTGCTGGCAGGAGGCAGACAAGCAGGCTGGAGATGGTTTCCCTTAAGCACCAAGCCCCCTGGAGCCCCAGCAGAGTCGTTGTTCGTGTCTTTTGCAGTTAAACCAAATCTCTCTTTTTTTTT